>OX030969.1:4989123-5006623 GCA_943735955.1 Piscicola geometra | reverse complement strand
GGAGCTGCTGAAACAACTGTGAAACCAACAACAATTCGGCTACAGCAACACCACAACAACAACGACTCTCCACAACGACACCACATCAACCTTTTTGTGTTCCCCCTATGACAAAATAAAACCAAACTATTCAACTATCTCTTTCATCCAACCATTTGTTTTTCTATCTATTTCTCCATCTATCGATCTTGCATTCTTATTCTTTCTCTTCATTCATTGAAATCTCCAATCTTCCCTGTATCCAGCCATCCATCCGTTCATCCATCCATCTCCCATCCATCCATCCATCTCCCATCCATCCATCTCCCATCCATCCATCCATCCATCTCCCATCCATCCATCCATCCATCTCCCATCCATCCATCCATCCATCCATCCATCCATCCATCTCCCATCCATCCATCCATCCATCTCCCATCCATCCATCCATCCATCTCCCATCCATCCATCCATCCATCCATCCATCCATCCATCCATCCATCCCTTCTTCCCATATCTGCAATCCAGCAAAGCAAACAGTTGTGGGGGTGAGTGAGGGAGTTGAGAATTTTTTTTGATTAAAAAGTATTTTTATTAGGTAAATATGCGGTTCGTGAAACCATATTCTCGGGGAAAAAAATATTGTAAATTTTTTTCATAAAAAAAAAACAAAAAAATGATTTAGAGCTGTACTTGCAACGATTTTTTCGATGCAAAACTGCGATTAACTGCCTGCAAATAGGAATATAAGACTGAAAAACCATAAACGAGCGAGAAAAAAGGAAATTTAGGATATTTTAGGATATTTTAGGATGGGTTTAGCTCACCATCCATCCAGAGAGAGTCGCGTATTTATGGTTTTTCTGGACGGGGGGATAAGTTATGTGCTGTATTTTCGTCTGTAGCAAAGTAGACAAGCCTGGGTGGAAATAATATTATTTTTCTATTTTTCTTTTTAGTTTTTTCATGTTATAAATTCTTATTTATAATTAGGTTTTTTTGTGTGGATATTAGTTTTTTAATTTGTTACAATTTTGTTTTTTACGCTTTATGAGTTTTTCGGACTTTTCTTTTTATTTCCATCAATTTTTTATAATCTTGTCAATAGTTTTTATCTCTTTTTTATTGTCTAATTTTCCAATTTTTCATTTTTTGGCACTTTTTATTGATTACGTCTTTTGCTTCCCTGTAGACAAAACACAAGCAGGCAAGTTTTTCAATCAACTTCGTTCAAAGCATCATTATTTTAAGCACCAGTTTTTTTTCAATTTCAAAACATTTTGGGAAAAAAAACAACTAAAAAACATCAGCTAAATTTAAAAAATAGAAAGAAATAAATGGGGAAAAACAAAAGCAAAAAACAAAACTTAAAAAAGTATTATATAAAGCTTTAAATGGAAAAAACCGAAACAAAAAAACATTTCTGATAGTGGAGAGTGAGTGAGGGAACATTAAAAGAGTGCTTGTGTCTTTTATCTCGCAGTCAATCTTATAAACGAGCCCTATCTGATCAAGAGCTCGTCCATCCATTAATCCATTTACTCATCCATCCATTCATCCACTCGTTTTTTCGTGCATTCATTCACCAATCTATCCATTTATCTATCTATACACTTATCCATCTATCCACTAACGCATGCATTCCTTCCCTAATCCACCCACCCACCCATCCACCCACCCACCCATCCTTCTTTCCACCCACCCACACACCATCCAACCACCCACACACCATCCACCCACCCACCCATCCACCCACACACCATCCACCCACCCACCCACCAACCCACACAACCACCCACCCACCCACCCACTCACTTTTCTACCCACCTACCCATCCATCTTTCCACACATTCACTCCAGCATCTAATCAGCTATCCAAAATTCATACCGTCATTAATCCACCTGCCCATCCATGCATCCATGCATGCATCCATCCATCTACCCATGCATGCATGCATGCATGCATGCATCCAACAAACCACTCCGCCTGCGATGAATGGAGGCGAAGTGAGTGCATGCATATATTAACGCAGAAGGATTTCAGTGGTCTCCACGCGTGGATGGATGGATGGATGGATGGATGGGTAGATGGATGGATGGATGGATGGATGGATGGATGGATGGATGGATGGATGGATGGATGGATGGATGGATGGATGGATGGATGGATGGATGGATGGATGGATGCATGAATGAATGGATAAATGGATGTACAATGCACATTGTACATATAAGTAAAAGAATAGGTTAAAAAAATATTTTTTTAAACAACAAGTTTAAACCTAATTGAAACCATGTCTTGCTTATCGGTCCATTAATCCATTCATTATCCCAATTAACCATCCTATCAACCATTTAATTCATTCCTTCACCATCCATCCATCCTCTCTTCCTTATCACCATCTTACCAGCCACACGCCTTCACAAGTTTCATCTTTTTGCACTAAAACATTCAAATATTTTGACTATAAACAAACATTATTTATTAGTTTTTATTTCAAAATTAAAATATATAAAAACCCAAAGTGATGATGATCCTAATTATAATTATTTTTTATCGCTCATATTTTTGTTTTTTTCTCAAATCATTGTTTTGAACGATGAGAAGTTTTGACGGAAACTCCGGCTGTTCATCATTATCATCATGATCATCATCAACATCATCTTCGTCATCATCACCATCATTATCATCATCATCAACATCATCCTCATCATCATCATTATCAATATCATCATCATCATCGTCGTCATCATTACCCTGAACCCAATCTCAACAGAATTTTTTTTTCGAAAAAAAAAACAAATAAAAAAAACAATTTTATTATTTTTCTGCTAAAACAACAAAACCTCGCCTCTTAGTGTGATTTATCATGCCTTTATTTGTTTTTTCGAAACCTGAATTTTTCTAACAGCGGTTTCTGGATTATCATATGTTATTTTATCAATATATTTATCTTTTACTTCTATTTTAAACCTTCTAACATGTTTTTTTCATTTCCTATTCCTCTAAATTGATTTTTTGTCTTTTTTTTCTCGATACATTCCGAAAAAACGTATATTGTTAATCATTTATCACAGTTTTTTATTTTTTTCTTATCTGCATCTTCAGCTAGTTTTTCTGCAGTACATTTGAAACGTCGGTAATTGAGAAGTTACTACAAAGTACTTATACAACTTCTACCACTTTTTACTATTTTTTTAATTTTAATTTTTATCTTCTTATTTTATTATTCTTTGTTATAAATGTAAACAAATTTGACCCCACAACTGATACACGAGAAAAGGACGATGATGATGATGATGATGATGATCATTCTTTCATCATCCTCATCAGCATCATCACCACCACTACCATCATCATCATCATCATCATCACCACCACTACCATCATCATCATCATCATCATCACCACCATCATCATAATTTTCATCATCATTATCATCATCGTCCCCACCACCACTATCATCATGACCACCACTATCATCATCATCATCATCATCATCATCAGCATCATCATCATCATCATCATCATCATCAGCATCATCATTCTCAACACCTTGGTGTAACAGTAGATATCGACTTGCACGCTAGCAGCAATATCGACTCAGCACAGAATCACTTAAACTTTTAAGTTAATTGTTTTTTAATTTAATTTTGTTTTTTAATTTAATTGTTTTTTTAATTTAATTGTTTTTTTATTTAATTGTTTTTTAAATTTAATTGTTTTTTTAATTTAATTGTTTTTTAATTTAATTGTTTTTTAATTTAATTGTTTTTTAATTTAATTGTTTTTTTAATTAAATTTGTTCGTTTAACTTTTTAAAATTTAACTGTTTTTTGGGTTTTTATCTATCCGAAAGTCTCATTTTGAGGTTTTATTTAAAAAATACTCTTCAAGAAAACTTCATCGTACTAGAAAGTTAGCTCGAAGTTTTAATCCTTTATCTTTTTAAATTGTTTTATACTTGAATTTTTATCGTTTTTTTCTTTTTTTTTTACGTTTTTTCTTTTTTTCTTTTTCGGATGACAAATGCATCTCGCTTCGTTCAAACCCGCGGATCAATTCCTCGCACGTGCTCGTGAAAAAAAAAAAAAAAATTTTCTGAATTTTTATTTTGCAAAAAAGTATATAAAATCGTTTGAATTTTTATTTTGCCAAAAAATATATAACTTCATCTGAATTTTTATTTTGCAAAACCGTTTTTATTGCCGTTTGGAAAGTTCAAAAAAAAGAATTTTCGTGTGATTTTTAAAATACTTAAGATAAAAACCAGTTCAAAAAATTTTAATTTAAAAATTTTTGCAGTGCATAAACCTATTCATTTCATAGATAATAAATTTAATATTAACAAAATAGATGTATATTTTTTAAATAATAAAGATGTTAATTTTTAAATTAAAAAAAACGTTTATTTTTTTCAGATTTGATCGAATCTTCAACACAGCTATAAAATGGACGGATGTGGTTTTTCTTCTTCCTTTTTCTTCTCTTTCTTTTCCCCACCATTATCATCAGAATACTCATCATCTTCATCATCTTCATCAAAATCCTTATCGATATCATCATCACCATCTTCATCATCTTCTTCATCATCATCATCATCATCAACACCGCCGTCATCTTCATCTTTTCCATGTTCATCATCATCATCAGCATCATCCTTCCTACCCGATATAATCATCCCAAGCAAATTACTCATTCTCACAAAGCACATAAAACCATCAATTCATCATAATTACATTTTTTCACTTTCGTCTGCACTTCTTCCTTTCTTCCATCATACTCCTTCTTCTCCTCATCATCATCTTCATAATCATTATCATCATCAATGTTATCATCATCATTATCACCACCACCATCATCATCATCACTATCCTGAATTGGTGGTGTTGATGATGATGCCGAAAACCGATGAAAGCCACGCTATTAGAGACTCTTTTGTTCACTCAAGTGTTGAATACTATCATCATCATCATCTTCATCATCATTATCATCATCATCCTCATCATCATTATCCTCATCATCATCTTCATCATCATCATCTTCATCATCATCTTCATCACCATCATCTTCATCATCATCATCCTCACCATCATCATTATCCTCATCATCTTCATCATCATCATCATCATCATCATCATCATCGCCATGTTACCCACTTTGTCTTTTTTTATTCATTCCATTCATTGCAGATAGTTTTTATTTTTATTCTTTTTGTTTATCTTCGCTCTTTAAACAAAAATAGGTACTTCTACTTTAATCACCCACACCAAAATCATCATCAGCATCATCATCATCATTATCATCTTCTCCATCATCTCCATCATCATCATCATCATCGATATAATCATCATCATCACCACCGCATGAACCTCCTATCATCACTTTCACTATCTTCATCACGCTTCGCCAACATTTCCTGCCATGTTACACCTGTCGATTGTTCATCTCGGTGTCATCAACATCATCATCATCACCACCTCGATCATCATTACTATTACTTTTATCATCAACACCATCATCAACATCATCATCTTCTTCATCATCAGCAGCAGCAAAAAGTTAAAAACACCCAAAACTACAAGCTTATCCAAACGAAAAACTCAACCCCATCTTTCCAGCACCCAACTTCCTCTTTCCAGCACCCAACCACCTTCTCCAAACACCCAAACAGCCCAAACCAACGCTCAGTCCCCAACCAACACAAAAACACGCCCTGTCAACACACAACCACCCCTTCTCCTCCTCCAACCACGCCCCACCAACACACAAACCATTCGCTTCAAGAGACTTGTTCATCTGATGATAAGGGTTCGGTGTTTCGTGAATTCTCTTCCCGTAAACAAGCACACATCAAACACTCCGTCCTCTCTCTCTTCCTTCTACTCCTTGTTTCGCCATTATCATCATCATCATCATCATCATCATCATCATCGCCATCATTATCTTCATCGTCATCATCGCTATCATCGTCTTCTTCTTCTTCATCATCGTCAAATTTATTTCCACAATTATTGTCAATGTCATCATCGCAACTGCAAAAAAATAAACGACAAGTTCAACAGCCACTACTACTACAAAAACAACAACAAGAACAACAACTACTACTACTACAACCACAACAAGACAAACAACAAGACCAACCGCCACAACACGTGCAACACTGCCCTTCCGACTGTTTCTGCAGTCATCAGAGCCGAATGGTCCACTGTTCGAGGAAAGGACTCCGACACATCCCCCTGCACATCCACCCCTCCACCAAACAACTCAACCTCAACAACAACCACTTCACCAACCACCTCCTCCACCCCTCCAACTTCTCCTCCCTCTCATCTCTCGAACACCTCTACCTCGACGACTGCGCCATTGAATCGATCCACCCATCCACGTTCTCTTCTCTCTCCTCTCTCACTCACCTCGATCTTTCAAACAACCGTCTGACCAACCTCGCTCCTTCCACCTTCAACCACCTCCACCTCCAACACCTCTTCCTGAACGGGAACAGACAACTTCAACTCAACAGCCACGTTTTCGACGGCCTCACCGTGGTCGGGCTGCATCTATACGATTGTTCTCTGAAATCCATCGAGCCATCACTGCTCAAGCCCCTATCAGGCAGTCTCAAGATCCTCTTGCTCAACGGGAATGACTTGACATCGCTCGATCACGCCCTTGCTCCCATCTTCCAAAACCTCTCCCACCTCAGAATCAACGACAACCCCCTGCATTGTTCCTGTGAAACCGCCTGGTTGAAAGAGTTCTACGATTCCAACACCAACTCCCTCTTCAAAGACCCCGCTCTCACTCCAACCTGCCTCACTCCACCGCTCCTCAAGAACAAAAACTTCACAGAGTTCACCCTCCCACAACTGCACTGCCAAGCCCCCTCGTTCCTGAACCACGAAATCGTCTTATCGGAACTCAGCGCCTTTTTCACGTGCAGCGCCGTTGGAAATCCCGCGCCAGTCGTCAGTTGGTTGGATGGGCGAGGAAAGGCGATTGAGAGAAGGGTGTTTAGGAATAGTGGTGGTGATGATGGTGGAGGTGGTGGTGGGATTGATGGTGATGGGGGTTTGAAAGTGGTGGCAGTGAGTTTAAGGGTATATTTCGATGCGTGCTTAGATGATGATGATGTTGACGATGATGTTCTTGATGATGATGATGTTGACGATGAGGTTCTTGAGGATGATGACGATGAGAATGGAATATGGAATAAAGCAGCAACTGAGGCTGATGTAAAGAGGAGAAATAATAAGCAAGCTGATGGATTCCGTGTGAGGAGCATTTGTTCCGGAAGAAAAGAAGATGATGGTAATCATGATGATGTTCATAGTCATGATGATGATGATGTTGATGATGATGATGGTGAAAATGGAAAAAAGATTGGTGATATTGCAAGCTCCACCAATCAGCTGGAAGGCATTTTTCAATGCTTAGCGAAAAACAAATTAGGAAACAGCACTCTTCTGCTCAACGTTTCTTGGTCAGAAATGGCCAAAAAAGTGCGAGAAAAAATGATAAAAAACAGAATTCAAAAAAATAAAGTTGATTCCGAAGGCGATTTAAAAAATAGTGGAAACGGTGGGAGTTTGAATCACGGGGAGGGGGATGATTATGGTGGGATGGTTGATGCTGAAATGCGTGGAAATTCAACGCTTCTGAACGATTACTCCCACAAAGACACTAACGCGAGGTTGTACAGTGTGTTGGAGATGGTAGTGGCAGTGCTGATTACATTTCTCATCACCGCCACCATCGCCATACTTTTCGCCTACTTCTACTGGTTGAAATTCATCAGAAGACATCAGAACACCGACCAAAAATGTCTCCCTCCACACCCCTTCCTCCTCCCTTCTCCCCAGCAAGCCGATATGCTAAATCAATCCATTTTTGGGTCAAACTTCCCCAGCACCCTCCCCATCACCACGACTACCCATCCTTCCCACACCCCCATCCGTCCCCTCATCACCCCCCTCGACGCCTCCTCATCCTGCGGTTCGCATCTCTACGCTGAAACCTCCAGTTCGGTCTTCCCTATGTCCTCTGATCATCCGTCCACCCATCTCACTTTTCAACCCACCCTTCCCCACCTCCCACCCCCCAATAACCCACATTTTCCACAAAAGTACATCTCCTCAAACTCGATAAACCAGCCTGATGAACAGTCAAAAAAGCGCTTCAACCACCCTCAAAACCACCCAAGTCTATCCCACCACCACCCTCTGAACGCCCACCGACCCACTTGGGTTAGTAGCCTATCCCACTCTCCCTACCCCCCCTCCGTCCTTTGCGACCCCAGACAATATCAAATCCAAAGAACAGAAAATGTGGGTGGGGGTGGGGATGGGGGTGGGGATGGTGGAAGTCGTGGATGTTTCACCCATAAGTTGAACGCCGCTAGTTTGTGTTATGATAATGATGGTGATAAGAATAGGGTTAGTGTTAGAAGTGTTGCTGGCAATGGTGATGATAACAGTTTCATCAACAGCATCAAGAGGAACCTTGGAAGAGTAAATCGAGAAGCGGTCAATAATGCAAAAAACAAAACCGCAAATAAAAACAAAATAAAAATGGAAACCGGTTGTAAGGGTGGTAATGGTAGGAATGATGATGGGGGTAGGGGTGGTGATAGTAGGGGTGTTGGTGGTAGGTGTGATGGTGGTGGTAGAGGTGGTGATGATGATGATGCCAGAAAAGATGGATTAAAAGGTGGAGACATGGTGCATCACCATGATTCAGCAGCTGAAGCTTCAAAGAAAAACAATGAAAATGACGTTGAAAACAACAATATGAACAACAACAATAAAGGATTCAACAGTTCAACTTTTTCATCGTCATCACACCCATCCTCCTACTCCTCCTCCTCCTCTTCTGCCTCTTCATCTCCATCGTCTTCCCTCCAAAGAAAACAAATCATTCTTTTACAACAATTACAACAACAACAACAACTGTACCCTCAACTCCAGCAACAACTACTACAACAACAACAACAACCTCAGCAACTAAAACAACAACTACAACCTCAACAAAAACTGCAACAACCTTTAAACAAATCATTTTCTCACAAAACTTCCAACAAAAAGTCTCTTTACGAAGTCATCGACGATCGAATTGAGCGAAAAAACGACATTACGCCTCTACGCAGCAGCCCCAACAACAACAACAACAACAACTACAATCACAACTACAACAACCACAACAATAATAATAATAGTAACTACAGCAACAATATTAGTAGTAGTAACCACAACAACAACAACCAGCAGACGATTATTTATAGAGATGAAATAGATGCTGATAGGATCTATCTTTAACTCTTTATCACATACCCTTTGCAGACTTCATAAATCAATAAAAGTTTACTCTTTTTCTTATTAATTTTCTCAAAGTTATTTTTATTTTTTTACATTTTTAATGTTCAAAATTAATTTATCATACGAATGTTTTTAATTCTTGGAATTTCAGAAGAAAAAAAGAAATTATTCATCGGATTAAAACAAATATATATCAACTTTTTTTCTTTAAAATATTTTTTAATAATACTCACCTTATTGAAAAAAATTTAATTTCTATTTTTCGTTTTTCTATTTTTCTGCTTTCGCTGCTTAGCCACACAACAGTTCTCTCAAAGACTTGACTTGATTTATCATCTACTTTATTTTTAATGTTTCTAATTTAGTTGAATTTAATTACAAATTAATGCATTTCAACTTTTTAATTGCACTCTTAAGAGGTTAATTAATGGATTAATTAATGGATGGCGTTTATAATTTCGTTGTAAATTACTTTAATTTAGTGAAAGTTAGCAACTTAAATGCATTCGGGCGGTTGTATGTTCTCAATAAAAAGCAATGTTTTTGAAATCATCCTAATATACAAACAGAAGTAAAACCTACTAACATACATAAATAAGTACATTATAAATACATGAAATAAACTATATTTAAAATAAATTAATGATTAGAAAAAATAAATAAAAAAAGGTGTCAGTGTCGCATTTCACAAAAGGATTAAATTACGTTAGAACAGTCCCGGCATGGTCGGGTTATCACCTCGGGCTCAATAAACGATGGAAACTGGGAGCTATTTTTGTGTGTATATATTCCTTCCCATTTAAGAATTTGGCCCGTTTGAGAACAACAAAAATAACAGATTCTTTAAAAATAAATAGCTAGGAATTTTACTTTTTTCATCAATCCAAAAAGTATTGATTATATTCAAGAAAATGACGGGTTACAGAACACATATACGTTAAGTAAGGAAACATGTATATTTGACTCATTATAGAATACAACCCGTTCGAGAATTCTTACTTTTCATTCCATCCAAAAAATGTAGAGTTACATTATAGAATAGATTTTGGATAGTTGAAGTTAGATTCTTAAATTTAATTAATACTTGATTATGAAACTTCTATTCTCCAGTCTGATCCTCAAATGGGCCAAATTCTCAAACGGGTCGGGATAGAGATATGTAAGTAAATACACATTCCTGACTCAGTTGTTTGAGCAAATGATACGTCTGCGAGGATTGGAACGATTGATGCCAATTGGAAGGCTGTTGCGTGGCTGTGGTGTGTGGATGTTGTTTGGTTTGGTTGTAATTTGGTGTGGTTAGAGGATGGAGGTGGGGTTGTATTGTGGGTGGAGTTGTGTTTTGGTTGTAATGTGGTGTGGTTAGAGGGGGGGAGGTATTGTGGGTGGGGTTGTGGTTATATTGTATTTTGGTGTGGTTGGAAGAGGGGGGGAGTGTATTGTGGGTGGGGTTGTGGTTTGGTTTTAATGTGGTGTGGTTGGTTGAGATGTTTTTGTAGCTATGGTGTGTGGATGTTTTTGTGTTGTGTGGAGGAGGGGAGGGTTTTAGTGTGCCTGTGATGAGGGTGTTTGTATTTTTAGTTTGATCATTCTTGTGTAGTCGGGATGGGGTTAAAATAGTTCTGATAGTACGTGGGATTATTGAGTTGGTTAGGATGGGGAAGGGGGTGTTAGGCAGAAGGTTTGAGAGAGAGAGGGGGGGATGAGAAAAGATGGAGTAAAAAGTGTCTTAAAGGGGAGAAGAGGGTGTCCGGGAGGATGGGGAGGAGGGGTTAAGAACGAAGGAGTGATGAAAGGTTGAGTTTGCCAAAGAACTCAAGTGTTTATGGAGTGTTGACAATTGAAAAACAAAAATAGTAAGAAAAATATTTTCATTTAAAAAAACATTGAAATATTTTTATTAAAAGAAAAAAATTGTTAGTATTTTTTGCTTTAAAGTAATATATTGCTTTGAAAAGAGTCTTAGTTTCATGTTTTCATATATTTTTCCAATAAGGAGAAAGTTTCATCTTCTTGGTACATATTTAACATTGATCCATTTTCATCGCCAAGCATAATTAACACAGTCTGAAAAGAGTGGTATTTTTATTGTTCAAAATAAAAAAAGCACAAAAAAGCCTTGAAAAACAATACTTGAATTTTTTTCTCATAAAATAAAACATAGAACCAAAAAAGATTGTTGATGATATAGAATAAAAAAAAATATATAAAATTTGAAGATATTATATAAACAGTTATTTAACCTGTTAGAAAAGATTATTCCACATCGTTAACAACTCTGTTATAAATATCAAAAAGGTATAAAAAAACCTAGTAAAAAAACCATAGTATCCACTTATTTTTTCTATTCTTTCTGTATCCACTTTCCCATCTCTCCATCCTCAACCCTCTTCAGAACTCTTTCTCTCAACCCCTCCTCTCACCCCCTCCTCTCAAAACCCTCTCCTCCTTCTATTTCTCACTCTTTTCTAACCATCCCTTCTTCTTCTTCTCCTCTAACTTCCACCATAAACTCCTGAGCGGTAAAAAGGCAATAAAATTCCCCGATTGCAAAGAGAAAAAATATATAATTATCAAAATTTCTCATAAAATATTATGTATTTGTTGTATATGCTTTCTTTTCCCGCTCTGAATTGCATACTTTTTATTATCCCATTTTATCGCCCGCTCCATATTGATTTTATATCAATTTCCTTCCTCTTGAGACTACCCATTATTTTTTCTCACTTCATCACTACCATCTGCACCATCTATAACATCGCCATCATCTTAATCATCATCATCTTAATCATCATCATCATCAGTACCATCAGCATCATCATCATCATCATCATCATCTTCGTCATCATCACACGGATTCGTTTTCTTTTCTAAAAAATATGTATATCTTCACCTCCCACCATCCCAACCACCACTGAACAATTTCCCTCCCTTTTGCTCTCCCATTTTTCAGCATCTCCACCACCACCACCACTACCACCACCATCACCACCACCACCACCCACATGCCACCACTACCACCACCACCCACATGCCACCTCCCGCCACTCCCCCTCCCACCCACATACCCACCACCCCCACTCCTCCTCTCCCCCCTCCAGCAACCTTGAGGTTCGACTAATTCCAGGCTGCATGATGGATTGGCATGGAAAGAAGAGAGAGCTGCCGATACCTCCAACACTCAAAACAACCATCAGATTGCCTGGCTGATGCAAAAATATGATGGTGTTTGTGTTTGGGAAGGAGGAGGAAGGAGGAGGGAGGAGGTGGAAAACGGAGGGAGGAGGTGGAAAACGGAGGGAGGCAGGGGGGAGGGGGAAAGTATAGGGGTGTGTGGAGAAGTGAGGGAGTGTGTGGAGGAGTAAGGGGGCGTGTGGAAGAGTAAGGGGGTGTGTGGAGGAGTAAGGGGGTGTGTGGAGGAGTGAGGGGGTGTGTGGAGAGTGAGGGGGTGTGTGGAGGAGTGAGGGGGTGTGTGGAGGAGTGAGGGGGTGTATGGAGGAGTAAGGGGGTGTGTGGAGGAGTAAGGGGGTGTGTGGAGGAGTGAGGGGGATGTGTGGAAGAGTAAGGGGGTGTGTGGAGGAGTGAGGGGGTGTGTGGAGGAGTAAGGGAGTGTGTGGAGGAGTAAGGGAGTGTGTGGAGGAGTGAGAGGGTGTGTGGAGGAGTAAGGGGGTGTGTGGAGGAGTAAGGGGGTGTGTGGAGGAGTGAGGGGGTGTATGGAGGAGTAAGGGGGTGTGTGGAGGAGTAAGGGGGTGTGTGGAGGAGTGAGGAGGATGTGTGGAAGAGTGAGGGGGTGTGTGGAGGAGTGAGGGGGTGTGTGGAGGAGTGAGGGGGTGAGTCGAGGAGTAAGGGGATGTGTGGAGGAGAAAGGGGGTGTGTGGAGAAAGAGTTTGGAGGAACCTGAGATAAATAAATGTGAAAAAAGAAATTTTCTAATGGAGCCTTTGCGTGAAACCGAATTTTGGCAAATTTGTTTGGAAAATCGTTTTGTTGGAAGCGAAAATTTTGATTGAATAAAAACTAAGTTGAAGGAATCTGGTGGGAAAGAAGAAATCAAAAAGTGAAAAATTAATTAATTTTAACTTAATTTAGTAGATTTAAAAGAATTTAAAATTGTTAAGTTTTTTTGGTTTATTTGAAAGTAAAGACACTCCAAAAAATCGAGTGTGTTCTCACTTATAACCAGTAAATGTTTATCCATTAATATTGTCAATATGGCAGGAAGGTTAGCAAACATAGATTTTAATCTGATTATTCTTTTTTTTAACATAAAAAACATAATTAACTTTAAAAATTCATTCTTATTTTTAATCATTTATGAATTTTTAGATCAAAATATCACAAATTAAATTATTTTTTGGAATTCTTTTCAGGAAATGCCTTTCCTTCACTATTTTCAGCTCCGAATTTTTAAAAACTGATTTACGATTCCTTCTCCAATACACCCAGACGACCTTTCAGTTAAGTTAGAAGGAATAAGATTAGTAATGGAGTATCGAACGATGATGATGATGGTGATGATGATGATGGTGATGATGATGATGATGATGATGATGATGATGATGATGAAGAAAATAATAATAATAATAATGAAACTATTTTTTTAAACCAATATTAGTTGTCATTTCTTCCAAAGCTCTAAACAGTCGATCAAATTTCTCGCGTCACTTACACAAGAAAAACAACAACAAGAAAAGGCTGATAATAGGAGAAATAAAAATAAAGCAGAAAAATAATAAATAAAATGATGAATAAAAATAATTAAAAATAAATGCGAAAGATATATGCGACAGATGGGAGGAGGATTGTGGGATAAACCAACTAATCATCCATATATCCTTCTTCACATCGATTAATCCATCAATCATCATCATCACTATCCTCATCATCATCATGAGCATCAAGATCCTCATCATCTTCATCATTAGCACCCTCATCATCGTTATCATCACCACCACCAGCATCATCGTTATCATCACCACCACCATCATCATCGTTATCATCATCGCAAACTCCTTCTCATGAGATCATGTCAGTTCTGTTCTTTCGATTTGTACTTTTAATTAAGCCTACACACACACACACTCACACGCACAGACACACACACATACACAGCGACACACACAAATGGATAACAGATTATACAGTAATAGATTAACGAATCTTGGATAACTGCATCGGTTTCCCATTAGAGCAGGACACTTTCCATCTGGGAATAGAAGCTTCCATCCAATTTGAATGATTCAACCTTAAGTTCTTTAAAATGAGGCTTGTGATGATGATAATGATGATAATGATGATAATGATGAAGCTGGTGAGGAAAACGATAATGATGATGTAAGTGGTGATGATAATGATGAAGAGATGAGGGTTTATTGAGTGTCAGAAAGATTGAGATGTTTCATTGATTTTGTTAATTGTTTGCTCTGCCAGTTGTAGTAGTAGTAGTAGTAGGTGTAGTAGTAGTAGTAGTAGTAGTAGTAGTAGTAGTAGTAGTAGTAGTAGTAGTAGTAGTAGTAGTAGTAGTAGTAGTAGTAGTAGTAGTAGTAGTAGTAGTAGTAGTAGTAGTAGTAGTAGTAGTAGTAGTAGTAGTAGTAGTAGTAGTAGTAGTAGTAGTAGTAGTAGTAGTAGTAGTAGTAGTAGTAGTAGTAGTAGTAGTAGTAGTAGTAGTGGTAGTAGTAGTAGTAGTAGTAGTAGTAGTAGTTGTAGTAGTAGTAGTAGTAGTAGTAGTAGTAGTAGTAGTAGTAGTAGTAGTAGTAGTAGTAGTAGTAGTAGTAGTAGTAGTAGTAGTAGTAGTAGTAGTAGTAGTAGTAGTAGTAGTAGTAGTAGTAGTAGTAGTAGTAGTAGTAGTAGTAGTAGTGGTAGTAGTAGTAGTAGTAGTAGTAGTAGTAGTTGTAGTAGTAGTAGTAGTAGTAGTAGTAGTAGTAGTAGTAGTAGTAGTAGTAGTAGTAGTAGTAGTAGTAGTAGTAGTAGTAGTAGTAGTAGTAGTAATAGAAGTAGTAGTAGTAGTAGTAGTAGTAGTAGTAGTAGTAGTAGTAGTAGTAGTAGTAGTAGTAGTAGTAGTAGTAGTAGTAGTAGTAGTAGTAGTAGTAGTAGTAGTAGTAGTAGTAGTAGTAGTAGTAGTAGTAGTAGTAGTAGTAGTAGTAGTAGTAGTAGTAGTAGTAGTAGTAGTAGTAGTAGTAGTAGTAGCTTCAATTATAATAACAATAATAATAATGAATAATAATTCTCATCTTTATAATTATTGTTAATATTTCTAGAAAAAAAAAACTTCTAATACGACTACTACAACTGCTCAAAAGATTCTTGGCTTAGGATATTCTAGCATATCGCAACTAAATAACACGCCACCTAGCGTTTGAAACAAAATAATAATAATAATAAGAGTTTGCTGAAAACCAGGAGTTTTGTTTTGGTTTTTCAGAACCGTCATAAACTACCATCATCATGATCATTATCATCATCATCGTCATCATCATCATTATCATTATTATTATCAACAACATCATCATAATCATAATCATCATCATCATCACCGTCACCGTCATGGGTATCTTTTTCCAACATCCTTATCATCATCATCATCATCATCATTATCATCTTCATCATAATCATCATGACCTCCATCACCATCACCGTCACGGGTATTTTTTTCCCACATCCTTATCCACATCATCTTTATCTCCACATTTTTTTTCGCCACCTTATCTTCCTCTTTCTCTTATTCTATTTATCTTTCTTTTCTGCCTTCCCCTCCTTCTCCTCCTCCTCTTCTTTTTTTTCTCCTCCTCCTCCTCCTTTTCCTCCTCCTCCTCTTCCTCCTTCTCCTCCTCCTCCTCCTTCTTCTCCTTCTTCCTCCTCCTTTTCTTTTTCTTTTTCCTCTTCCTCCTCTTCCTCCTTCGTCTTCCTCCTCTTCTTTTTCCAGGAGCGGGCAGCATAGCATCTTCTGATACGCGTACAAATGTACATCTTTCACACGTGCACACACACACACATACACACACACATACACACTTACAAGAACACATACACAAACATACAAGAACACATACATGCGTGTATCATTTAGTATTTATTCATTCGGGAAGTTCACGTCAAATAACTTCTTGGCAAACCCTTAAATACTTGACTGTTGGAACAGAGTTTTGTGAAACAAGATGATAGTTTAATTTCCTTAAAAATTAATAAAAAACAACATAGATAAATACATTTAAAAAATTTGAAAGTTAAATACAAAAGAATTTTTATGGACATGAAATGTACTTTTAATTAAAAGTTCAAAAAAATCCATTAAAAATGATTTGAAATTTATAGTATAAGGCGATCGAAAAAGTAAATGTCAGAAGTAAAAATAAGAAACTGTGAAAAATTCACTGCAAAACTGAATTAGAAAAAGAAAAAAATATTTTGCGGAAAAAAAATGTATTGATTGTTATCTGATCGTATCAAAGATTCGGTGAGAAGATAAAGGAATCGATAAAAATAGTAAGATTTGTTTTTATACTGGCAAACATAAAAACAAAAAGTGTTAATTTATTGTTTTAGATGTGGTTGATTATAATCGGAAAAAAAAATATTAACTAAGATTTAAATGTGATAATAATGATACCCGTGATAAAAAAAAGTAAATATATAGTTTGATATAACATTATATGTATTTATTATACAATTATTATTCGAAAATAAATAAATTCAAAAATTTTTTTTTTACAAATAAAAATTCACAACAGAAGCGAGGAAGGATGCGATGAAGAAGGCTTGTGTTGGAGAGGGGTATAAATAAAAAGTAAAAAAGATAATTAATTATACTTTTTGTTGAACTATAACAACAATTGTTATTACAACACCAAAAAATAGAACACAAAAAAGAAAACAAAAAAGCTTTTAAGTAATACCCAGCTACAACCACAACAACTACAACAACAATAACTACAACAACAACAAATAAGACAATAACAAAAAACTACAACAACAATAACTACAACAAAAACAAAGAAAACAACTACAACAAACACAAAAACTACAACAACAAAAAACATCACCAACAAAAGCAGCAAAAACAGCACTGTTGAGAGATGTTGAGGGCAAGGTTAAAACAGATTCTACCGCAGTTCGCGAAGAAGGAAGAGAAAGAGAAGAAGGAGAAGATTGGTGAGGGGAAGGGTGAGGGGTTGGAGTGGATGAAGAGGATAGAGTGGTGAGGGGAGTG
>OX030969.1:4974123-4986623 GCA_943735955.1 Piscicola geometra | reverse complement strand
TGTGTGTGTGTGTGTGTGTGTGTGTGTGTGTGTGTGTGTGTGTGTGTGTGTGTGTGTGTGTGTGTGTGTGTGTGTGTGTGTGTGTGTGTGTGTGTGTGTGTGTGTGTGTGTGTGTGTGTGTGTGTGTGTGTGTGTGTGTGTGTGTGTGTGTGTGTGTGTGTGTGTGTGTGTGTGTGTGTGTGTGTGTGTGTGTGTGTGTGTGTGTGTGTGTGTGTGTGTGTGTGTGTGTGTGTGTGTGTGTGTGTGTGTGTGTGTGTGTGTGTGTGTGTGTGTGTGTGTGTGTGTGTGTGTGTGTGTGTGTGTGTGTGTGTGTGTGTGTGTGTGTGTGTGTGTGTGTGTTCATATATAATTTGTACACAAGTCAATAAAGATTATGTATGATTTGATGTTCTATAAATACAGACAACAAGCAGTAAAATACAAATCTTTTTCATCATTATTATCATAAACACAAATAATGATTATGATGATAATGATAAAATCAATATTTTAAAATTTTTATGCAAAAATGGTTTACGAGGAAGCCCTAATAAAAAAAAAAGAAAAATAAAACAAATAATAATAGATATGCACATAAATCAATATAAATAGGAAAACCTATAAACAAAAAATCAGGAAACAATAAAAAACAAAAAGGAATAAAAACGTGGCTTACATAAACTCTAAGTCATACATAACAGTGGGATATCGACGGGGTGGTTGGATTGAAGTAGTTTTTAGTTCTTTTGGATATTTTTGGGATACAAAAACTTTTAAAATTTGTTTTGAAATTATTGGGTTAATTAAAACTAGAGAAATTAGTTTATATTTTAAACTAAAACCGTAATTTTAAATAAAAATATAAAGCCACTATAGAGGTCAAGAGACCTTGGTTGATTAAACAATCTGAACTAGAACATTAATTTGAACACTTTATCCGTATTTGGTAGGCGTTAACAACGGTTTGAAATCTGAAACTTTTGATTTCCTTTAAAAAGCAAAAAAGTTTTTTTGAAATTTAATACGATTGTAGAGGCATTAACGCTGGCAACGTTTGCCAATCTTTCACTCGTCAGTCAAGAAAAACTGGAATTCAAAACTTCTTCTTTGGAAAACCGTCCATCTATTCATCCATTCTCCAACTTGATCTGTCTTTACATCCCTGACTCATTCATTCATTCATCCATCCATCCATTCATCCATCCATCCATCCATCCATCCATCCATCCATCCATCCATCCATCCATCCATCCATCCATCCATCCATCCATCCATCCATCCATCCATTCATCCATCCATCCATTAATTCATTCATTCATACGCATTCACCCATACCTACCTATACCTAACCTAACCTTTAATCATAATCGTTTCCCTTTCCCATATCCACCCAACCGAATTAACCCACCATCCCCTTACCCATATCCATCTTTAACTCATCCACTCACACCCATCCATCCACCACTCATCCACTCGCACCCATCCATCCATCCATCCTCCACTCATTCACCATGCAATCCATCATTTCTCTCGTTCATTCGAGAAAAGACAGCAGGAAGAAGAAGCGATCTGATGACGCAACCAGGCCTTTCAAGAGTGCTTGACCAGATTTAAATGCATTAAAAATATTAATTTTGAAATTAATTGTATTATTTGTATTTTAATTTTTTTTCTTCGTTTTGATTTTATTTTTTCAACCCAGCTTTCAAATACTTCCGAACCCATCTTCCACTTTTTATACCTACTTCCCACCCACTCTATCCAACCACCCACCCACCCCCCTCCACCCTACCAACCTCCATACCACCAAACTCCACCCTACCAACCTCAAAACCCACCCCCTCCTCCACAGTAACAGAAGAACCCCTAATGGGGATGATTGGGGGGGAGGGGGAGGCAAGACACAAGCCAGAGTGTCTCGAAGAATTGTGCCGACTGACTAGCTTTTCAAGGAAAGAGTTGCAGATTATATACAGGGGATTTAAGCAGGTGATGAGGGGGGGGGGGGGTTTGGGATTGGTGGAATGGGGATGGAATGGAATTGGTGTGATGAGGATGGAATGGGATTGGTGGGATGGGGAGGGAATGGATGGGTGGGATGATTCAGTATGGTGTGATGAGATGTAGTGTGGTGTGAGAAAGTGGGTTGGGGTGAGATTGGTGGGATGGGGATGGGGTGAGATTGGTGGGATGGGGATGGAATGAGATTGGTGGGACGGGGATGGAATGGATGGGTAGGATGATTCAGTATGGTGTAATGAAGTGTAGTGTGGTGTGAGAAAGTGGGTTGGGGTGAGATTGGTGGAGTGTGGAATTTTGGGATGGGTGGGGTGTGATGATTGGGTGTTGTGGGTGGAATGGGATTGTGAGATGTAATGGGTAGGGGGTGGTTCTATAACACCATTTAGACCACACCATACACAATTCAAACCACACCAACAAACACACCACACCACTTTTCAGCAAACACCACACTCCACCACACCACACCCCACCCATCACACCCACCAAACCACACCCACAACACCCCACCACACTGCATACACACAGGAGTGTCCAACAGGAATGGTGAGAGAGGACACTTTCCAGCACATCTATGCTCAGTTCTTTCCACAAGGAGGTGAGGGTGAAGGAGTGGAGTGGAGAAGTGGAGTGGTGGTGTGGTTGAAGAGTGGAAGAGTAGTGTGGAGTGGAGGAGTGGAAGAGTGGAGTGGTAAAAGAGTAGAGTGGAGAAGTGGAGTGGTGGAGTGGTTGAGAAGTGGAGTGGAGTGGAGTCGAGGTATGGTGGAGTGGAGTAGAAGAGTGGAGGAGGAATGGTGAGAGGAAGTGAATGAGTGGTGGAGATGGAGAAGAAAAGTGGAAAAGTGGAAGAGTTGATGGGAATATCAGTGAATGAAACAGGCAAATATAACTTCCCGATCAAATGCTTGGCGTTTGAATCCTTAACGTCTTCTGAGTGCATCAGTGCTCTAGTAAAGTTTTGCACTTGATTGAAAAAATAAAAAATAAAAAAGTAAGTAAATAAAAAAATTAAAAGTTTGTAAAATAGTGGATGGATGAAGATGATGGATGAGGAGAATGAATGAGGGGAGGGGATGGTATGGAATGATGTAGAAGATGCATAAAAAAGATGATAAAGGAAGAGATGACAATGAAGAACGAAGTGGGCGAAGATAAAGATAAAGAGGGTGATGGAGCAAGGGATGCGATGAAATAAAGGATGCAGGACAACTGACCTCCATTCACCAACCACACACAGACTCCTATCTGTACGCCCACTATGTCTTCAACGTTTTCGACCAGGACCAAGATGGCTGTGTCAGCTTTGAGGTAGTCTATCCTTCACCAATATAACATTCATTATTAGTGTTTATTAAAAATTTAATCAGTTATTGTTTTCAAGAATTCAGAATGATTTTTTCTAAAACATTTGTTTTTTTTCTCTATTTATTTAACAATTCATAATTATGTTTTATCGACAAAAAAATTTTCTTTTCTATTTTCCCTTCATTTACGCCTAAGGAGTTCGTGTGTGGTCTCTCTTTACTGGCCCGAGGCAGCAGTGAAGAGAAACTCCGGTGGATCTTCAACCTCTATGACCTCAACAAGGTCCAATCCTTCACTCACTCACTCCCTTCCTTCTTTCTTTCACCTTTGACCTCATGACCTCAAAAAAGTACCTCCTCCTTCCGATCTTTTTTTATCTCAACTCAACTTTTTTCCCAAACTCAATTTTTATTTTTTTAAACAAATTCCGACTCTCTAATCCATGTTATGAAACTTTTCACAAGAAAATCCAACGCTATTCCACGAAAACCTATTAATCTCCACCACCATTTAATTGTATTAGAACGAAAAAATACCTCATCCCTCATTTTCATATTTTCATTTTCTTCTTTTGCCATTCACTCTTTTTTTTTTTTTTTTTTTTTTTTCAGTACTAAATTATTTGTTTGTCTCCATTTTCTGCAGGACGGTCTGGTAGGCAGGGACGAAATGTTGGACATCGTGACGTCAGTCTATCTCCTAATCGGTCCATCTAATCACCCGTCCGTCGCTGATATTATCGCTCAAGAACATGTCGACAAGATATTTAAGGTTGGTCGGGTCGCTGTGGTTGAAAAATTGAAAAAATATAAAAAAAACTGTGGGGTATTTGGAAAAGGATGAAAAAAATTAAAATAAGTAGTGAGGCATGATTTAAACATTCTTTTTTTAGAAAATGGACGCCGACCAAGATGGATTTATCACTATTGATGAGTTTATGAAGGCCTGCAATGCTGTTAGTAATAGTGCCCATAAACACATATAAAAACCACATATAAATACACATACAAACACACTTACTTTCATACATACAAATACACATATAACTACACAAACTTTCACACATACAAATACACAAAATCACACACACATACATACAGGATGAAACCATTTTCAAGTCTTTAGGTGTTTTCGATACCGTCTTATGAACACCGTCCATCCATCATTCTCCCCATCCCTTTTCCTCCATCCATCATTCTCCCCATCCCTTTTCTTCCATCCACCATTCTTCCCATCCTATTCCTTCATTCTATTTTGCCTCCATCACTCTTTTCATTTATTTTTTGATGAATTCATCCATCTATGCACCTCTCCTTAGATAACCATCCATTCAAGAAAATATCAAACTTATCATTGAATCTACAAACCAATCGTCAACTTGACCAACCAACCACCAATTATCCATCCAAACTACTAACCAGCCCCCAGCTTGAACACCTAACCAAACAACCAATCAATCAACCTTTTCCCCATACATTGCAAGATTCTTTGGGCGACGGTAGGAGTCGATACCACGCTGTTGGAGGAGGGAGAAAGGAATAAGAGTGTTTCACCGTTAGGCTTACCCTAACCCAATCCAACTAACCGCCCAACCATTCATCCAACCTAATCAACTTTTCTCTGTCTGTGACCCTTCCAATATTGACCATCTAAAATGAATTCTGAGATTATTGAATCTTCACTGAACTTTCAGAGATTTTAAATACAATTATTGGTTCCTATATCAAACCCGATTTATATACCATATCTGTCGCATTTTTTCATTTAATTAGTTTCGAAATTAAATAGAATGAGATTATGAGATTTACAATATAATAGTATAATATCAGATATCATTAATCTATATTAGACGTGTATTACTGATATGGGTCACTCTAAATTATTTTCTATATAATTTTAAATATTACTTTAAGAAAGATATTCAAAATGATCATTGTGTTAAGATTAAATATAAATGTTCTAATCGCTTTTTTGGTACTTGCATATTTACCTTAATATATCTAAGATATTTTTCAATAAAATAAAATCGATATTCGCAAATAATATTTTAAACTTTTAAATCAATATTTAACTATATTCAGTTTTAGTTTTCCATGAAATAAATTACGTCAACCACTTTTCTTCAAAACAAAAGTTAAGAGAGTTAAAATAATTTACTAAATTTTGAAAATAATTATTTCAATTACTAGTTCTATAAATCAAATTGTAAATATTTGTTACATTTGTTGCATTTAAATAATCAACATGATATATAATGTTTTATAACTGAGCCAAATGTCGTGGGCTTATAGCTCAGTGGTAGAGCATTCGACTGCAGATCGAGAGGTCGCCGGTTCAAATCCGGCTGGGCCCTTTTTGCGATTTTTTAGCTACAATTTTTTTTTCAAAGTTTTTTTTCCAATATTACAAAAATTCCAAAATGTTAAATTAATTTTTAAATTAATATACAACTTATAATATATAAAAACTAAAGTATATTTTTGTGTTAAACTCGGCCATGTCTGTTGTCATGCCTACCATGGATTCAACGCATCAAACTAGCTTACTTTCTCTTTCTACAGAAAATGAAAAAGAAAGAGCACAAAAAGGTTTTGGTTTTTAAATAAATAAAAAACAGATTTTAATTTATTTCATTTATCAAAAAGAGAAATCGGAATATTTTCCTTCTTTGAGTGAGGATCAGCTGGAGCAAGTGTGCAACACAAATGACTTGGATCAGTTAGAATGGTGAATGTTTAGTTCACAATTTATCATTTTTTAAATGTTTAATTACCCATGGGCTTAAAAATCTTTTCACCCATCCATTCATCATTTATCCTCCATTAGCCCATTCACACACTTTTATTCAAACCACTCCCAATCTACCCACCACCATCCATTAGTTCCCAATTCACTACCTCATTCATGAACAACCAACACCTATCCACCCACACGCATCAGTCTTCTATCCAGCCTCCTCCACTCCCAGCAACCCGACCCCAACCACAACCTCGACCACTCCATCTCCCTGGACCTTCTACTCAGCGCCATCTGGTGGAGCAAACAACAACGACACACCCCCCTCCAACTCACCCACTTTTACTCCTTCTTCAACCAACAAATCTCAAATCTTGGTTTTTTCATTTTTTTACATCCTGTTTTTTGGTATTTGTAATTTTGATTTTTTTTTCTTTTTTACAGTTTTTATCGATTTTTTGTTTTTGTTTTTATATTATATCATTATTAGCACTGTGGTAAGCTCAGTGGAGAATCATCTTTATCATCAATACTAATTTTCACAATCATCAGCATCAGTATCATCACTAATCATTTCCATAATCATCAGCATCATTATCATCACTTATCATTTTTATAATCATCAGAATCATTATCATCATCATCAGCATCATTATCATCATCATCATTATCATCATCATCATCATCATTATCATCATCATCAGCATCATCATCATCATTATCATCATCAGCAATACGAAGAATGAAAATGGACGAATGTTTAAAAGATTTGAAGGAACAACAAGAAATGATGATTGATTCATCTTCATCATCATCATCAGCACCACCATCATCATCATCATCATCCCCAGCTTCTTCATCATTATCTCAAGAATTTTTTTCGTCGATCACAGACTTTTTTATCAACAGGTGATGAAACTAATCATCATTATCTCCATCACCACCATTAAAATCACTTTTATCACTAACATCATCATCATCAACAACCTTATTATTATCACCCCACCACCATTCCACCATCATCATCACGATTATCATCATCACCATAATCAACATCATCATCATCATCATCATCATCACCCTCATCATCATCATCATCACCACCCTCATCATCATCATCATCATGACGACAGTCTCTACGGACCATTCAAATTATACGACTATTTCTTCTCGACACCACAATGTCCCTTGCCCACCCATCACACCGTACGTTTACATTTTAAAATTTAATTTAATTTAAATCCATTTTTTATCCCATTTTTTCCCAAGTCTTTTCATCCCTCCTTCAGGGACTTTTTTGGATTTATACTCCGGCACTCATTATCATCAACATCATCGCCATCATCATCATCATCATCATCACCACCATCCACAACATCATTATCATCATCATCATCATCACTATCTAGCTAGTTGTTCAAGTACCCTCGGACCCCCCAGCACTGAGTGAGGCGGTGATGATGATGATACCGCAAGAAGAAGAAGAGGAGGAGGAAGAGGAGAAGAAGGAAGAGGAAGAGATAAATCAAAAAGATTTTACGGTTACAAATATTCTTTATCGTTGCATTCAAACTCTTTTTGGGTATTCGCCATTAATCTTCCTTCATATCCCATCCATTCCTCCCCCCTCTCCTCTTCTCTCTCCCCCCAGAATTCACCCTCAACCATTCACCACCAATTATACCCACAGAACCAGCCCCCCCAAGCCACTTCCCTCTTTTCTCCACCCCCTCCTCCTCCTCCTCCGCCCATACCAAGGGGGGTTGAGATCATGGGGAGGGTGGGGTTGGATGAGATTGTGGCGGTGGTTACAGAGGTGTTTGCAAAGCTTACGACAGGTGTTGAGGTGGGTAGTTGTTGTTGTTGTTGTTGGATGGTGAAATACAATACAATACACTACACTACAATACAATACAATTTAAATAATTTTTTTCATTGATTTATTCAAAAATTTCATTTGGTATAACACTATTTGTATTGTTTCTAATACTATCATTATTTATATTACTTTTAAAATTATTATTATTATTGTTATTTTTAAAAACTATTATTATTATTTTTTTAAAAACTATTATTTTTATTTTTAAAACTATTATTTTTATTTTTAAAACTATTATTTTTATTTTTAAAACTATTATTTTTATTTTTAAAACTATTATTTTTATTTTTAAAACTATTATTAATGCTTTTTTTAAAACTATTATTAATGCTTTTTTTAAAACTATTATTTTTATATTTCTATTCCTATTATTTGCATGATTTCATGCTCCTCACCATCCGAAGCAAGAGTTGGTTTGCTTCCTGGAGACGAGGAAGATCGCATTGATGGAAAAGGTGAAGAAGGCACAGCATCTGCATCAATAATAATAATAAAAACAAAAATAAAAATAAAATATTTAAAATAATAGAAAAATGTAAAATTATAAAAACATTTAAAATAATAAAAAAATTTAAAATTATACAAACATTTAAAATTATAAAAACATTTAAAATTATAAAAACATTAAAAATAATAAAAATAATAAAAATAAGAAAAACATTAAAAATAATAAAATATTTATAATAATATAATATCTGAAAATTTATTGAAATATTATATTTTTTATTATTTTTTGTCTTTTTTTCTCGTTATTTTAACTCCAAAAGCTTTATTCTTTCAAAACGCTGACAACATTTTGATGATGATGATGATGATGGCGGTGGTGGTGGTGATTACGACGATGATGGTGATGATGATGACGACGATGATGATGATGGTGATGATGACGAAGATGATGATGATGGTGATGATGATGGTTTACGAACAATAACATGGAAATTAAAAAGGAACGCTTGAGATTATGCCGTGGCAACATAACAAGTGGCTTGTGGCGGGAGAGAAACCGTAGACTAACTTACGCATACAAACACACATACAAACCAAAGTAAAACACACATACATACCTATACAAATACACACATACAAACCAACATACCAACACACATATGAGCCAAAATACGAACACATATACAAGTTTTGTATATATCTCTTGCAAACACACCTACACTTGAAATACTAACAAATAAACTTTCAAAACCTTTGACTGAAAATGCTTGAACACATACAAACACATTTACACACACACAAACACATAAACAAACACATTTACACACACAAGCAAACATACATACATACATACATACATACATACATACATACATACATACATACATACATACATACATACATACATACATACATACATACATACATACATACATACATACATACATACATACATACATACAAACCATGGACTCCCTAATACTAAGAAGTCCATGGTACAAACACACAAAAATATGATCCTGAGATGAGAGAAAACATTCCAACGATGTCATAAAATGCTTGATGTCATGCTAGAAGCGGTGTGAAAAATTTGTTTAAAAAAAAGAAAAAAGAAAAAAAAAGAATAAACACGAAAACTATTGAAAAGTGAGACTGTAAAACACACATGAAATAGTTTTTGGAAACTTATTTCGTCATCAAAAAGTATTTAAAAAGCTAATTTCAGATGAAGAAAAAACATTATTTCCGTGAAAAGGGTAAAAATGTGTTAAATTAAATATAACATTTACAATTGGTAAGATTCACAATGGTTTCTGACTCGAGTTTTTTCAATAACTATTCAACAAATTAAATAAATTGTTTTGCTCAAAAAAATAGAATTTTAAATTTTGAACAATTAAGAAATAATACGTAGAATAAGAAAAATGTAAAGAATGAAAAATTGAATAGGTAAAAGAAGTGAATGAATAATAATTGTAATTTTATCAAAATATAAAAAAAATAATTTAGTTGCTTATCTTTTTTTTAATATATAAAAGATAGGTGTTGTTTGCAAAAGGTTCTTAAAAGATTAAAGATTAAAAAATGGAAAATAATAAAAACATTTTATTTCTCAGTCAAGTTACCAAAGAACAAATAGCATTTTAAGTTTATAAATAGTTAAACGACTTACACCCTTCAAAGGTAATTAATTAAAAGATAAATGAATTAATTTAAGGATGGATAAATAAATGAATGAAAGAAAAAAGTAAATGAACGAATGGATGAATACCTTGTGAAATGGATGGAAGAAAAATAAGAATAAAAAGAAGATTGTAAAAAATTCATTCATAATTATAAATATTTAAGTCTAAAATCTCAACAATCCTCAATTCAATTAGTGGCATCCTAATTTAATAGAATATTTTAATTATTTTGGATAATTTAATTCAATTAACCATTTAAGTGGATAAATGAATGAAACCCCATCTCTCAATCCAGCTCGGAATTCACTTCTTCCTTTTTCTCCTCCACCATGCATTCCTGAAAAGCGTTAAATTTGCAAATAAAACTTCATAAAACTTTTAATTGTCGTTAATACAGTGTATAAACCGCACTTGAAAGTTTTAAAATCTAAATTTTTGCCAAATTAATTCCTCATTCCTTCACTCACCCACCCATTCATTTACCAATTCATTGACCCATTCACTTAGTAATGAATCTACCCATTCACCCACCCATCCACCCATTCATCTTTCCACCCATCCATCCACCCACCCACTCACACATCTACCCATTCATCCATCCACCCACTCACCCATCAATCCACCCACCCATCCACCCACCAACCCATCCACCCACCCACTCACCCATCCACCCACTCATCACCCGCCCATCTACCCACCCATCCACCCACCCATCCATCCACCCACCCATCCATCCACCCACCCATCCATCCACCCACCTATCCATCCACCCACTCACCCATCCTCCTCTCTCAGCGATCCACTCGGCAAACTTCTCTTCAAAGTACCTAATAGCCATCTCGATTATCATCTTCGCCATTGCCGAACCGCTTCCCGCCAGTTTCACCGCACAACTCACTAACCGGAAACACATCGCTAACATCCCCACTTCCCCTTCCCCCATCTCCCCTTCTCTCACCCTCATTTCGCCCACCCCCCACCCACCGACCCTCAAACCCCCGTTCTCCCAAACCGCTCCCAGCATTCTTGCGAAATTCGTGTATGATGGTTCGTCTAACAGCTGCAACGCCAGTTTTCTTTGAGTTGTTTGGGTGTAAGATCCCCAACAAGCCCCTTCCCCACTACTCCCTCCTTCACCACCCCCACCTCCGCCACCACCGAAACCAGTTTTGAATTTATCCAATGTGATCTTATCTGTGAAAGTAATGGAATTAACGTCAGTCCAAACAAATCAGAATATATTATATTTATTTATAACTGTTTATATCTATTTATTTAAATATTTAAAGTTATTTGAATATATATTTATATCTAAATGTACAAATATTTTTCCCCAAATCCCCCTTTAACTTCTCTCCCCCCTCCATTCACATTTTCTCTCCCCCTCCACTCCAACTTCCACCCAACTCTCTCCCTCCTCCCCCTTCCCAACTCCCTCCCCCCCTTAACTCTCATTCAACCCAAAACTCCCCCTTTCTCCCCCCCCACTCTTCCCTCAACTCTCCCCCCAACTCCACTCACAATGAGGAGACCTCAAGTTAGTTCCTCTGGGTGACTGATCATCATCATCATCACCATGACCGTCCAGAGCCAAACGGTCTGCTATTTCTACAAGCCTCTGCGCCACCTTAATCAGTTTATTGTAGTTATGATAATGATTATGAAAATTTTGATTTTTTGGTTGTTATTATTATTATTTTAATCTCATCAATTTTTTTCTTAATTAAATTAAATTAAATTAATATTATTATTTAATTTCATTAAATTAATATTTTCATTTATTTTATTAATTTATCATCCAATTATTGATTTTATTCCATACCCTCTTGTATAAATCTTCCTTTTCTTCTTTTGGTTCCGATTCAGGATTTGTGAGTGGGGGAGAGAGTGAGGAAGTGGGAGAGGGTGATGATGATGCTGATGATGGTTGTGGTGGTGCTGATGATGATGGCTTCAGCGTTGATTTTTTTTCATTTTCGACACCTCTTCCATCAACTTCATCGTCATCATCAGGACCGGTCGGATTGATTGATTGCCTAAGACACCTGTATTTGCACCTGGATTGACTGGTCATGGTTTTTGAGCAACTGTCTGAATTGTAATCCAGGTGGCTTTGTTGATTAATGTAATCCAGGTGGGCGAGGTGGTGATGATCATAGTCGAAGTGATGTTTGCGACTAGTTTGTTGATTAGATAGCTTGACTTTGTAAAGGTGGGGATTGTCGCCATGGTTATGATTGTAATCCAGGTGTTCTTGATTGCAATCCAGGTGTTCCTGATTGCAATTGAGGTGCGCATACCTGTTCAGAAGGTCTGCCTGGAAACCACTCAAGGGTTTGGTGATGTGTGGCAAGTTGTCAGCTGACCTCGATCTTTGACCTTGGATAGATGGATGCATTGATGCGTGGATGGATGAATGCATTGATGAATGGATAGATGGAAGAATG
>OX030969.1:4904123-4969123 GCA_943735955.1 Piscicola geometra | reverse complement strand
ACAACGCACTAATACAAATACTTCTACCACGACTTCTCAGAATAAAGAACAATAGAGCATTAAAAAATCTTTTTAATTGATGCAACAACAATGCAAAACTGCAAAATCCCTGCAACCACCACAACAGGAATACAATGGCAGTCCTTTGAAATATTACTCCCTCAACACTCGCCGCTATATAAAGGCTCACGTGACCGATTTAATTCGTACGTGTATATATACGTATGTGTGTGTGTGTGTGTGTGTGTGTTTTGTACGTGTATGTGTTTATTTTTTTCTGTGTGTACGTATGTGTATGTGTGTGTTTGCGTGACATTTTTGTACGTGACTATATTTGTAGAAGGAATTCACAAAGTTTCAAGGAATGATAGATGGCTTTTTATGATGACAAAGTTACGATGGTGGCGATGATGATGATGATGATGATGATAATGATTTTGATGATGATGATGATGATGATGATGATGATGATGTTGATGATGATGATGATGATGATGCTGATGATGATTCTGATCATGATGATGATGACGACGACAAAGATTAAGGTAGTGACGTTTATGCTTATTGGATGTGATGAAATTGAATAGAGGATGTGAGATCAAAGCAATTAAGAAGAATTAGTGATGCCATTTAATGATTTAATGCCGATCAGAAAGACCACTTACCCAATTGATTTTCTCAAAACCATGGGCGGCGATCCTGGGGTCTGGACCCTCCCCCCACTTTTTGTTAGTGCAGGGTCCACTTTAATGGTAGTGACCCCAGGACCCCCCAGGATTGCCGCCCCTGCTCAGGACCAATAGAGAGAACCATAAAATTGTCCTCAAAACCACCACAACTACAAAAACAATTATTATAACAACCACCACTACATTCCCCATGACAATCACCACAACAAACACCACAATCCACACAAACACCACTAAAACAACTACCACAACAACCACTACAACAATCACCACAACAACCACCACAACAACCACCACAACAACCACTTTTTAATCTTGCAACCATCATAACGACAGCCAGTCTACCTAACAACAGCTTCCTCAACCACCTCCTACCACTTAGCATTTGAAACAAATAAATTGATTGCTTTTTTAATTAATAACCCATCCACCCGTCCATCCTTGTGCTTTGTTCTTTCTTTACATTCATCCATTCACAAATTTTTGGGAAGCCAATTGATCATTTAAGATTCTTCGAGATTTTCAAATTTAAAAAGGTTTTTATTTCGAAAATCGGTTTAAAACATTAAATTAGAAAAAGCTGAACGACATGAAATTAGGAAAAAAATCTAATGGAGGGTGGTTTGAGAAAATCCGATGTTTACCATCCATCCAAATAAGAGACAAAATTAGTTTATTTAAAAACCATTCTAAAATCCTTTTCCAACACTTTCGAATCCATTCATGCCATTCTGAAATAATAAAAAAATACAATCAGGTAGAAAAATTTTAAATTTGAAACCCACTCAACCATAAAAAATATCCATTCAAAAAAATATATATATTTATCCAAAATACCCACCAAAAATATCAATCCAAAGCATCTGCTGCTCAAAATACTTTACTTATTTAATTTTTTATTATTATTTAAAAATGAATACTTTTAAACTAATGCCAAATCTTCAACAAAAATACTTATCCAAAAAAACAAGAAAACACCAATCCATAAAACCAACTAAAAATATGGATCCTCATTATCATTATCATTAACTTTTTAACCACAATGCCAAATCCTGATCACACAACACGCTTGTGACACTTCACATATAATTTTCTAGTTTCTTCGTAAGGGCTTTGAGGTTTGGCAGTCTAGCCACGATGGCTCTCTTCATCTCTAGATTATAAATCAGCATGAGGGGGAGGTGGGTGGTGCTCTTGAGGATCTGGGGGGTGGGGGGAAGGGAAGGGTGGTTGGAGGAGAAGGGGAGGTGAAAGGGATGGTAAAAAAAGAATGGGGGGGAGGGGAGGGGAAGGATGGTAGTGTTAATAAATCCGTAAAAAACACTTTTAGGAGAAAAAAGAAGAAAAAAGTTGTATTTCTTCATCTTTGTAGACTCTAAACCCTTCCTTCTTATCCCCTCCCCATCCATTTCCTCTCCCCTAACCTCATCCCATCCATCATCTTTAACTCCACCCCACTCATCCCATCCATCATCTTTACCTCCACCCCACTCATCCCATCCATCATCTTTACCTCCACCCCACTCATCCCATCCAGCCACCTGGATAAAGTTAGAGTACACGTTGAGGTAACTAAAAAAGACTTTCGAGTCAGACGTGTAGTCGTGTAGGTATTCGAACAGTTTGAAGGTCATTATAACCATCTTCAAGGCCACGCACACCAGGAAAACGTTACAAGTGGTTGAGATGGTGGCGCTGGGGTAGAGGAGTCTGTGGGGGTGGATGGATGGGTGGGTTGGTGGGGGGGTGGATGGGTGGGTTGGTGGGTGGGTTGGTGGGGGGATGGATGGGTGGGTTGGTGGGGGGATGGGAGAGTGGGTTGGTTTGTGCATGAGTGGTAAGGTGGGTGGGTGGGTGAGTAAGTGGGTGGGTGAATGGATCTTTAACCACCCCTGACTATCCCCGACCACTCCCGACTATCTTCGACCACTCCCGACTATCTTCGACCACTCCCGACTATCTTCGACCACTCCCGACTATCTTCGACCACTCCCGACTATCTTCGACCACTCCCGACTATCCCCGGCCACCTGCGTCTAATGGCATGATCGTCTGATATAACAGGCTTTTCTTTCGTCTTGAGTCTGTAGTGGTGCCACTGTTTCACCACCCTCTTTGGCACTTTCGTTTTGCTTCCTTTCTTTTTCAACTTCCGACTCTTCCTTCTCTCCCTACTCTCTCTTTTTTCATCTTTTTCCGTTAATTTCGTCGTGTCCTGCTTGATGATGACTTCATTTTTAAATACTTTTACAATTCCACCATTGTCATCTTTTGCTCCGATTCCATCTCCACCACCATTCCTCAACCCATTTTCCTCTCCGTTCTCAATCCCATCGCCATCTCCGTTTTCAACCATATCCTCACCTCCTCTCTCATTCCTCTCAATCTCCAGCCTCTTCTCTTCTTCCACCCTTTTCTCCTCCTCTTCTTCCTCCTTCTTCGATCTCTCCACCAACACTGCCAACTCGACCTTTTGAGAGGCGTGCAGTACATCGATCAAATTCTTATCCTTCCCGATGAGCAGGCAGTAAGGAGCGACGTAGGCGAAGAGAATGTAGGCGAAACAAAAGTAAAGGATATAAACCAAGTCGTCTTTGCCGACTTCGTTGAGCACAAAGTCCCAGTGGTTCTGGAAGGGCATCAGGTCGCTACGGTGGTGATAGGAGAACGCCCGGGTGTCGTTCGTTCGGACGTGTTTCTGGAGATTTTCAACCAAACTCACGAGCGTTTGTCTGACTATGGGTAGAAAAGTCGAAAAGTAGAAGGCGGAAAGGAGGAGGATCACAAAGGGAAGAAGTTTGTTCACGTGGATCAAAGCGTTTGCGTTGCCGAAGACTAACAGCCTCACCGCTGTGTTCGCCTCGGTGACGGTCAGATAGAGGAGCCAGGCGGAGGTGCACTGGGTGGTGCCGACAAGGACGCTCAAGTAGTGCACGAAGTAGTAGCTCTGGATGAGTTCGGTGTGGTTTTTGTGGCTGGGGAGGTTGTGGTTGGGAGGGTTGTGGTTGGTGGGAGAGGGAATGTGGTTGGTAAAAGGGTTGATAGGGGGTTTGGTGGTAACTGGGTTAGTTGGGCTATTTTTGGTATTTAGGGCTTCATTCTTATTGGTCAGATCTCTGAGAAGTTTTGATCGTTTCATGCTGGAAGAATGGTTTGATTGAGAATGGTTTGATTGCTTGAGACGAGGGCGAAATGGAAGAGGTTGGGGAGGGAAGAGGTGAAAAGTGGGAGAAGTTTGGAGATCCATGTCATGAGAAATGTTGATGTTGCTGTTGTTGTTGTTGTTGTTGTTGTTAAAGTTACTGTTGTTGTTGATGTTACTGTTGTTGTTGTAGTTGATTGTGTAGTTTTCGATGTCAAAGCTTGAAAATTCATCCACAAGCTTCTTGAACTCCAGGTTGACCCCTCCAAAGGTCAAATTGAGACTTCCTTCCTTCTTAGGCAACAAAGAATCAATAGCGAAAGTATCAACCGTGGCGATATTATAAGTTCCATTGAAGTATGCCGCGTCGTTACCCCTTGGTCTGAAGGTTAAATATGGAACCAAAGAAGCCAAATAGAGTTGATCGGAAACGATTAGAATCATGATGAAGTACTTGAGAGAGTCTAAAACATTTTTATTTCTATTCCAGAGAAAAAGCGCTATACAATTCAACAAAATGGCGATGATGATGCACGGGATGACGAAGTAAACCTCTCCATGGTGTGTTACAACGTGTAGTGAGTCCTCCACAGTCTGCGCTGCGGTCAGGATATTATCTTCAATGTCTGGCTCTTCTGTCATTAGTTGGTTAAGTTTTGGGATGAGTTCTATAAAACGGTGATTTGGCGCGTTGAGGTTGTAGATTGAGGAGTTATAGTAGTCACTAGGCGGTGCTGAAACCATGGGTGGGTAGTTGTTGTTGTAGTAATCTCGGTCGCTTGTTGTTGTGGTGGCGAGGTTGTGGATGTTGCTGACGGTTTTTTTATAGTTGCTCAAAGGGTGGTTTAAAAGTTCTTTAGTTTTGTTGAAGAGGAAACCAAAGTTCTCCATTTTGTTTTAGTTTCTTTTATTATGTTATGGTGGCAAAAAATTAACTTTTTAGTATTTTATTCAATAAAAAAGTAACTTACAATATGTGAAGTTACTAAAATTATTGGTGTTTTCGGGGGAAATGTCTAGTTGCTGTCGTTTTATATGGGGTTGGTGCTTGTTTAGGCAAAATTATAAAAAAACAAAAACTGGAGAATAATTATGGTAAAAACAAATAAAAACGGATAAAAATAAGAGAATGCAACATTCAGATGATGATGTTGTGTGAGTAAGCAATCGGTGAGTGGATTCTGTGAAAACAATCTAGATAATTGGAGGTGGATGATGGTTGGTTGGGTGGGTTTGGATGGGATGAGGGTGGGTGGGTGATGATGGCTAAAGATGGGTTTGGGTTGGATGATGGTTGATGGGGTGGGTTTGGGTTTTTCACTGTAAAAGTTAATATGATTATAATAGTGGTGAATAAATAAAAAAAAAAATTTATTTTTTTATTCAAATTGTTTTTTGTAACATTAATTTAATCTTGTTTTTATTTGAATATTCACTAAGTTTTGAAGTTTTAAATTAGTGGAACAAAAAATATCAGTATAGTGCCTTATGATTAAATCATTCTGTAAAGCTGGAATCCACATTTCAGAATACACGTATGTTTTAAAATGGCTGCTCCAAATTCAGATGTGGACGTTTTGTTTGATGTCAGATGTTATTTGTACATCGGAAATTATCAGCAGTGCATTAATGAAGCGCAGAAGTTGAAAGTTAGCAGATTTTTTTTTTCTTTTTCAAAAACTTTTTAGAAATATGTTCCTGGTGTGAAAACCCAATTGAATATTGAATCATAAAATTAGATAAAATTGTAAATAAATTAAAATGTATATTAAACAAATTACTTCAAATGAAAATCTTTAAAAATTGCATTTAAATGTTAAATCAAAATGTAAACTCTCCACCATCTAAAATTTTGATTCTAACTCCACATCACCTACAAACACCATTTTGCCCACACAAGGTGGTGGGTGATCTGAAACTAGAGAGAGATATCATTGTGTACAGGGCTTACCTGGCCCAAAAGAACTATGGTGTGGTCTTGAGTCAGGTTAAGAATAATTATAACAAAAAATAAGAATAATATAAGAAATGAATAAGAATAAAAAGATTGATAATAATTCAAATAAATAAAAAAGTTATTTTTATTAACCAACCATCATCATTATTATCAATCATTCTAATATTAATAATTTTTAAAGTAATAATATTTTCATTAATAAATCATTATCATCATTCTCATCATCATCATTATCATCATCATCATTATCATCATTCTCATCATCATCATTATCATCACCATCATCCTCATCATTACCACAGGTGAAACCCTCATCACCACCTCAACTCCTCGAGTTACAGAGGCTGGCACTCTACCTCAGTAACATGGAGTCCAAGATGGAGTGGGTGATGATGATGATAGTAATAATGGTGGTGGTGGTGATGATGATAGAGGTGGTAATATTGATGATGGTGCTGGTGATTAGAATGATGGGGTTGGTGATTTCGATGATAGTAGTTTTGATGATGATGGGGTGTAGGTGAAGTCAAAATAATCATTATTTTTCATCATTCATCCACTTGCTCCATTTTCCTACAATTATTCTATCCATCTAAATCAACTTCTTTTTCCCATATCCCATCCCATATTCTCCCCACCATCCCATATCCATCCCACCATCCTTCTCATCCCCCAACCTGATAGACTCCCTCAGCCATCTTCCCCCCATTCCCTCAACCCTCTCAAACCACCCTCATTCCCCCTACCAATCCAACTACCCATCTACCAGCCCACCCACCCTCTATCCCAACCCTATCCTAACCCATCCAACAACCATCCCATCCCAAACCAGTCAGGGCAAACTGCTAGAAGACCTTCAGAGCGACATGTCTCGCAGCCTCAGCGTCGACAACCACACCGCTCTCATCGTCGCGGCCACCATCTACTTCTATGAGCAGGTGATGATGATGATGATGATGGTGGGGGTGGTGGTGAGGGGGGGTGGTGAGGGGTGGTGGTGATTATGGTGATGATGCTGGTGCTGGTGGTAGGTAGTAGTGATGAGGGTGTCAATAATTATTATTTTCTTAATCTTCTTTCTTTGATCTTTCCTAATTATATTTTTGTTATTCTTAATAATAATAATATAATTGTTTAATAATAATAATAATATTATAATTATTTAATAACAATAGTAATAATATAATTATTTAATAATAATATTAATAATTTCAAAGAATTACGATGCTGCCCTGAGAACTCTTCACCAGTCGGACCACATTGAATGGTTCCAGATTTTATTTTCATTATTTATTATTATTACTTATTATTTATTTTATTATCAGTACTATCATCATCACTATTTTTTTTTTCATAGTATTATTAGCATTCTTATTATTATTTTTACCAAAGCATAACATTAGTACTTTTTATTATTATTAATTTCATTATTATTATTAATATTATCATATTATTATAATAATCATCATCAGCATCACCATCATCATCATCATCATCATCAGCATCATCATATCTTCTGCAGCATAGCACTGGCTGTTCAGATTCTACTCAAGATGGACAGACTCGATCATGCCAGGTTCAATCATCATCATCACCACCACCGTCATCATCATTATCACCATCATCACCATCATCATTATCATCATCATCATCATCGCCATCATCATCATCGCCATCATCAGCATCATCATCATCACCATCATCATCAGGAAAGAGGTGAAGAGGATGCACGAACTAGATGAAGACAACACCTTGACCCAGTTGGCTACAGCTTGGCTTGACCTATATATCGTTCGTATTATTATTATTATTTATGTTTTTATTTTTAATACTTTTTATCCGTCTTTTTTTCATCCTATTTATTTTCTCATTTCACCATTTAATAACCCCATTACTAACCTTTCTTGTATCCACCAATACATCCTTCCAACCCATCCATCCTTCCAACCCACCTATCCTTCCAACCCACCCATCCTTCCAACCCACCCATCCTTCCAACCCACCCATCCTTCCAACCCACCCATCCTTCCAACCCACCCATCCTTCCAACCCACCCATCCTTCCAACACACCCATCCATCCACCTACCCACCTACCCACCCATCCATCCACCCATCCATCCATCCTCACAGGGGGGTGAAAAGTACCAAGAGGCCTACTACATTTTCAGGGAGCTTTCCGACAAGTTCACGTCAACGCCACTCCTTTTGAATGGTTTCTTTTAATGACATTCATCCCTTTTTCCACTCATCCCTTCTTCCACTTCCTCCCCACCTCCACTCCCTTCCCATCTCCACTCTTCTAACCTACCGCACCCACAACTACTACTACCCATCATTCCACATCTATCAACCACCATCCTTTAACCGATAACCAACAATTATTTCATAATCCATTAACCACGCCTTGACCAATCACAAAACACACAATCCCTCCAACCAATCACAAAAGCCTCCACATTCCACCCAACCAATCACAAAACCCTCCACATTCTACCCAACCAATCACAGGCTTGGCAGTGTGTCACATGGCACAGGGTCGTTTTGATGAAGCCGATCCGTTGTTGTATGAGGCTCTAGAGAAGGTGGGGGGGAGGGGGTTGTATTGGTGGGGAATGGGGGTAGTGGGTGTGGATATGGTGGGTTATTTGGGGGGAGAGTGGGTTGAGATAAGGTTGGGGTTATAGGTGGGAGGAGCTTGGGTAAAGAAAAGGGGGTGTGGGTGTGGAGAAAGGGGGGGTATTGGGGGGTGGGAGAGGTGGCATTATCATCGTTATCACATCCATCATCTTCAATACAATCATTATTAGCCCTGCCATCATCTTCATCATATCGTTTTCACTATGACTATCACCATCATCATCATCACTCTGAAGACTACCACCATTTTCTCCAGCATCATTTCACCATCATGACGACTATCATCATCACCACAACTACCATCATCATCACCACAACTACCATTATCATCATCACCAAAACTACCATCGTCATCATCACCACAACTACCACCATCATCACCACCACAACTACCATCATCATCATCACCACAACTACCATTATCATCATCACCACAACTACCATCATCATCATCACCACAACTACCATCGTCATCATCACCACAACTACCATCATCATCATCACCACAACTACCATCGTCATCACCACCACAACTACCATCATCATCATCACCACAACTACCATCATCATCACCACAACTACCATTATCATCATCACCACAACTACCATCGTCATCATCACCACAACTACCATCGTCATCATCACCACAACTACCATCGTCATCACCACAACTACCATCGTCATCATCATCACCACAACTACCATCGTCATCATCACCACAACTACCATCGTCATCATCACCACAACTACCATCGTCATCATCACCACAACTACCACCATCATCACCACCACAACTACCATCATCATCACCACCAAAACTACCATCATCATCATCACCACCACCAGGACAGCGACAACCCTGAAACCCTCACCAACCTCATCGTTCTCACTCAACACGCCAAGAAGCCACAGGAGGTTTGTATGATGATGATGATGATGATGATGGTGATGATGGTGATGATGATGGTGATGATGATTGTGATGATGGTGGTGATGATGATGATGGTGATGATGATGATGAAAATGATGGAGAGTATGTTAAATATTATGCTTATGATCATAATTATAATATTTAAAATGATGATGGTGATGATGATGAAAATGATGGACAGTATGTTAAATATTATGCTTATGATCATAATTATAATATTAAAAATGATGATGGTGATGATTTTTATAATAATAAAAATAAAAATGATGGTGTGTGATGATGTTCACAATAATGATGATGTGATGATGTTCTCGATGATGTTCATGATGATGATGATGATACAGGAGACGAGTCGCTACATAGCTCAGCTGACGCACAAGCACCAGGAGCACTACATCGTCAAGGATATGCTGGCTAAGGTGTGTGTGTGTGTGTGTGTGTGTGCGTGTGTGTGTGTGTGGGTGTGTCTGCGTGAATCATAGTTTTTGGTTTGATTATTCTTTTTATTTTTTCGACAATTATTTTTATTCTTTTTTTGAACCGCAGGAGGAAGAATTCACAAGGCTGTGTAAGAACTATGCTCCTTCAGCCTAATGTATCATTATCACCATCATAACATTATTATCATCATCATCATTATCATCCTCCTCGTCGTCATCATCATTATCATTTGTAACATTATCAAGATTATGACGACAACGCAGATGAACAATTAAAGATAATTAAAATTAAAAAATTAAAAAGTTGATGAGTCTTTTAGACAAACCACATTTCCACTTACAACTTCGCGCCAAATATTTAAAAACTCAAAATTCCTGACACCTCTAAAACACAATCGAATAGAAATTCAATTATTTAATTTTTAGTCATTTCGAGACTTCTTCACAAATAACAATTATATGTTAATTGGGCAAAGAATTATTTAATTAAATTGGTAAATTAATTATAAATATTAATTAATATTGACTTTATATAGCTCAACATTTTGAAGGTCAATTTTTATAGCCCATTATTCTCACAGACTCGCAACCAAATCTCAACAACAGCTACTTGTGTGTGTGTGTGAGTGAGTGTGTGTTTTGTGTATGTGTGTGTGGGTGTGTGTGCATCCTAGAGTTTTCCTACTCAGTAGACAGAGTGAGACGATAATAAAAATGAAAAAATGACGTAAGGATTATGACACAAAATCATCATCAGATTCAATAAAAACAAGTTAGTTAAATTCAATAATAATATAATTTTAAATTATTCTCAAAATGAATCAAAATAATTATAATTAAAATCTCGTAATGCAGTGCTTCAGAAATTGTCTTTTAAAGGACAGAATCCCATGTGTTTGCGATGATGTCACAACTAAAAGTGAATTCGATCATTATGCACGAACAAGAATGACGTCACGAACGTCGACTTGTGTAGCGCATAATTTAAATACCCTGGTATTGTTAAGTTTGTGTGGAGACGACTATTTGATAAACTATAATATCATTATTATATATAAAAATAAATATTAAATAAGAAATATATATATTAGTAAATATATAATAAAATAATAAATAAATAATAATATATAATTACAAATACATTATGGAATAAATTAGAAAAACTAAGTAATGGTATGTCGTTAAAGAATGTGATGGTGATCTCACAGACATTTATCCAGCGCTAACTTGGTGAGAGTTTAATCGAGATTCTAAAATAATAATAATATCTAGCATTATTATTATTAAATAAATATAGGTCATTATTATTATTTTATTAGTAAATATAGCGTTTTATTTTTAATTGCAGTTCAGTTAAAAATTAAATTTAAATAATTTTTTAAATTAATGAACGATAATTAAATCTAAACACCTTGGTATTTCAATCCAACCAAGCTAAATTGGAAATATAGTTATGGTAATAGTTATGATTAATTAATTAAGCCCTCTTATTGAAAAGTAATTAAAAAAAGAATATAATTCAAATTATCTTAATAATCAAATTAATTTCCAAAGCACAGTCAAGGTTTTATTAATTTAATATAATAATAACAACAATGAAATTAATATTAATAATTCTTATTTAAATGGATTATCATGAAATTATCAGAAACCCTTCAAATTGAAGGATGATGGAGATGATGATGATGGAGATGGTGAGGATGATGGCGATGATTATGATGTTAATGATAATGATGATGATTACTAAATAAAAGCTCCGACTACTAACATTTAATACTAGAAATGAATGAAAAAAGAAATCAGAAATAACATTTATTCCGACACTCTGAACCAACCAAGGATTTAAGCGATCATTTACCTACATATATTTATAAAGAAATATATTTTAATATATTCACATATAGATATATATATATATATGTTTATATAATTATAAATATATGATGAATTGTATAAACATATATTTTAATATATATGACGGAAGCGACAATATACAGCGACGATGGTGATTGGCTGATGGATCAGCCAATCAGTGCAGAGAACCCCTGGATTCGTTGTTGTGATTGGACGAGGAGGAGGAGTGGCTTACGTTCGTCGATGAAGGACCCATGTTTGCTGCTGCTGCCGCTGCTGCTGATCTGTTGTTGTTGTGGTGGTGGTTGTTGTAGTGATGATTCAAGTAGTTGTGATGATGACGTTGATAGAAATAATGGTTTTTGTTGTGGTGATGTTAGTAGTGGTTATTTGAAAAAAGCTTGATAGAAATGAAAAACACCTGCCCACCCTAGCCAACCCACCTATTCATCCATCCAACCCACCCATCTCATCCATCCAACTCACCAATCTCATCCATCCAACCCACCAATCTCATCCATCCAACCCACCAATCTCATCCATCCAACTCACCAATCTCATCCATCCGAACCACCTACCCACCCAACCAACCATCCACCCACCCATCCAACCCACCCATCCACTCACCAATCCATCCAACCCACCAACCCACCCACCTATAGAAATACTCCATGAAGGAGGTTGGTTGGGATGAGAGAACGAATGGATTCAAGGCGCCAAAAGCGGCCGCAGCAGCCGAGTAATCCGGGATGGGATAATCGTGCGGGAGGGATGAGTTGAGGACTGAAAAAAAATCCAACATCGAGGCCGCAGAAGCGTCTGTAGCCGATGAAGCCCAAGCCTCATAATTAGATGCGAGATATGGGTGGGATGGATGGATGGAGGGTGGAAGGAAGGAGGGCAGCATGGGGAAGGGGAAGATAGGTGGAGGAATTGGGGGGAGGATGGTGGATGAGGGGTTGTTGTTGTTGTTGTTGTTTGAGGGGGTGGTGGTTGAGGAGGTGGGGTTGTGTTTGGGATTGGTAGAAAGGTCGAACGGTTGGTGGGGGTAGGAGGGTGAGCGGTGGTGTTGGTGGGCGGCAGGGGGTGTGGCGATGGGTCTAGTGGGCGGGTAGTGGTGTGAACGGGGTGGGGTCTTGGTGAGGGGGGGTGGTGATGACGGGGGGGCTGGGCGTTTGCGGTGGTTGACTGACGGGGAGGAGATGGATGGGGGGAGTGGAGGAAGAGCCGCAGAGTTTTTATGGTGAGTAGACAGCTGAGTGGATGGAAGAGGAGGAGGAGACGGAGGAAGGGGCGGTGGTGATGATGACGATACTCGACTACTCACGGTCAACGCTATTGGCTGCGGGGTGGTGGTGGACGACGCCGCGTCGGGGGGTAGTGGGGGCAGGCATCTCATATGCCCCGCCCCTCCTGCTGCCCCTGCCCCACCCCCATGTGACGTCACAGAGGGCGAGAAGAATGACGGGATGGTGGCATTGGTCGTTTTTCGCGCCACCGCCGAAGGGGGAGGGGCTTGGCAACCCCCCTTACCTCCCATTTCCGCTTCCATCCTCGCCTTCACCTCTTTCAACGCCTCTTTACTATCTTCCTCGATGTCCATGGCGACGTCGTAATCATTATCATCATCGCCCGTCAGATCTATGACGTCGTCGTGATGCGTGGGCGGGTGGTTGTTGTTGTTGTTGGAGTTGTTGTTTGCGTGGGAGGAGTTGTGGTGGGAAGAGTTGCCTGTTATTGGGAGAGGGGTTCGGATGGGGGGATGTAAGTTTTTAGTTAATCAGCATAAATTAATAATGATAATAACCACTTGAGTTTCTCTAAGCCTAATTCCTCAATCATTATTATCATTATAATCTATTCATTGTATCCTCACAACCATCAAGAAGCCTCTTCCTCCAAAACAAACCACTATCCCACCCTCCCCCCCCACTCACCATCTCCTCCATCACCACCTCCTCCACCTCCACCTCCTCCACAGCCTCCTCCACCTCCACCTCCTCCACTCTTCTCCTCATTGTAAACTTCATTACTCTTATCACTCCAACGGCCATCTTTGAACAACTCGATCTCAGTCGAAGACTTGCAATCTCGGATGATTTCGCTGATGAAGCTGTGTGCGTGGGTGGGTGGGGGGTGGAGGTGGATAGTGGGTGGAGGTGGATAGTGGGTGGATGGGGGGTGGAGGTGGATAGTGGGTGGAGGTGGATAGTGGGTGGATGGGGGGTGGAGGTGGATAGTGGGTGGGTGGGTGGGTGGAATAGGGGCGAGAATGAGATGATGGAAGTGGAGAATTAGGGGGAAGGAGGGGGGAGGGGGTAAAAGAAAATTAAAATAAAAAATAAATTTAGGCGAAAATGAAGGCGAAAAGGTAGAGTAAATGGAAAAAAAGATAAAATAATCGAAATTACCCTCTCAACCCCTCCAACCCTTCCTCAATCAACCCCCCCCCTGCCACACCAAACCACCCCCCACACCAAACCAACCCCCCCACACCAAACCACCCCCCACACCAAACCAACCCCCTGCCACACCAAACCAACCCCCTGCCACACCGAACCAACCCCCTGCCACACCAAACCAACCCATCGATGATCAATCGATTGAAGTCAGCGTTGCGGTCGCAGACGGGGCAGAACCACGTGGGCTTCTTCTCGTTCATCTGCAGGAAGGTGATCGCGTCGAAGCACTGCAAGTGGTCGCACTGGTGCGAGCGGCACGGTATCGTCATTCGCATCTTGCCCAGCTGGGTGGGTGGGTGGGTGGGTTGGAGTGGGGTTGTTTGTGGGTGAGTGGGCTGTTTGTGGGTTGGGTGGGGGTTGTTTGTGGGTGGGTGGGTGGGTGGGTAAGTGGAAGTGGATGGGTTGTTTGTGGGTGGGGGTTGTTTGTGGGTGGGTAGGGGTTGTTTGTGGGTGAGTGGGCTGTTTGTGGGTTGGGTGGGGGTTGTTTGTGGGTGGGTGGGCGGGTAAGTGGAAGTGGATGGGTTGTTTGTGGGTGGGGGTTGTTTGTGGGTGGAGGTTGTTTGTGGGTGGGTAGGGGTTGTTTGTGGGGTGGGGTTTGGGTTGGAGGATGAAATTGGGTTGTGGTGGAAAAGTGGGATGAGGTTGTGTTGTGGATGAGAGGATTGGTTTGCTGGCATATTTTTTAAGATGCAAGGATACACAACAATAACATTGATGACTGTAACAACAGCAACAACAGCAACAACAACAACAACAACATACAGGGCAGATGAGGGAGATACGGAGGGAGGTGAGGGCGAGATCATTATCACTCTCCAGTGTCAGCTTCTCACTTACTGTTGTTGTTGGTGTTGTTAAAGTGTTGTTGGTGGAATGTTGTTGTTGTCGTTGGTGGAATGTTGTTGTCGTTGTTGGTGGAATGTTGTATTTGGTAGTATAGTTGTTGTAAGTGGAGTTGTTGCTGATGTTGTTGTTGGGGTGTAGTTTCGAGGTAGATGTTGGTGGGGATAATGATAACATTTATCAAACCACCGCTTATTTACCCGCTTTCAACCAAAAAAACCACCACAAATCAGAAAAAACCCTCAAGGCATTACCCCCTCTCTCCTAACCCCAACCCCCTTCAACTACTTCCCACCCCAAACCACCCAACCACAATCCCCCACCTCCCCCCCACCATACTCAGTTTCTTGGTGTGTTCGGGCTTCAAGATGCTTCCGCGTTGGAGCCTTTCCAAGAGCATTTGGGAAGAGAGACGTCTTACCAGGTAGACTACTACGCAGTAGTGCTGAGGGTGGGTGGGTGGGTTGGTGTTGGGTGGGTTGGTGGTTTGGGTTGGTTGGTGGTTTGGGTGGTGGGTGGGTTGGTGGGTGGTTTGGGTGGTGGGTGGGTTGGTGGGTGGTTTGGGTCGGTGGGTGGTTGGTGTTGGGTGGGTTGGTGTTGGGTGGGTTGGTGTTGGGTGGGTTGGTGTTGGGTGGGTTGGTTTTGGGTGGTGGGTGGGTTGGGTGGTGGATGGGTTGGTAGGTGGGTTGGTGGGTGGGTTGTGTGGTGGGTGGGTTGGTTGGTTGGGTGGGTGGGTTGGTTGGGTGGGTGGGTTGGTTGGGTGGGTGGGTTGGTTGGGTGGGTGGGTTGGTTGGGTGGGTGGGTTGGTTGGGTGGGTGGGTTGGTTGGGTGGGTGGGTTGGTGGGTGGGTTGGGTGGTGGGTGGGTTGGGTGGTGGGTGGGTTGGGTGGTGGGTGGGTTGGGTGGTGGGTGGGTTGGGTGATGGGTGGGTTGGGTGATGGGTGGGTTGGTTGAGTAGTGGTTTGGTTGGTGATGGTGTGGATGGTGGAAGAAATATGATCAAAAGCTAACCCATAAACCCACCTCCAAATCTTCACTATCAAACCCCCCTAACCTCTCAAACCTCTCCCCCCCTCATTTTCACCAACCACCATAAAACCCCCTTCTACCCCCCTCAACCCCAAAAAACCACCCCACACCCTAACCCCCACCAACCAACCCTCTTTCCCCACTTCCCCCACCCCCCCCCCCACCCCACCTTATTATCCTCCACAGTCCAGGCGACGTTGAGGTTGTTGCTGATGTTGTTGGAGAAGCGGCACAACTGCGTCACGTCAACGGGTCTCGATGGTCGTCGTGGTGACGCCCCCGGTTTGTTGGTGGGAATGAAGTTCTGGTGGGGGTGGTAGAGGGTGGTGGGGGTGGTGGAGGGTGGTGGAGGGTGGTGGAGGGCGGTGGAGGTGGTGAAGGGTGGTGGGGGTGGTGGAAGTGGTGGAGGGTGGTGGGGGTGGTGGAGGGTGGCAGGGATGAGTTATGCTGATGTGGAAATGGCACTTTTTCATCTCACTACCTCCTCACTTAACCACCTCCCCCCGTCCTCCCTACACCACCTTCTCACTCAAACATCCTACCACTATCCCTACCCACTCACTCCACCCTCCCCACCAGCCCCAACCCACTCCTTCCCAACTCCAAACCACCCCCCCCCCCAACCCAAAACACCCCTCCCCAAGTCTACCCTCACCCACACCCACCACCCACCCCCCCCCCACTCACCGGTAGCTGAGCCACCACTCCGTTGACCCTGACGCAGACAGAGTTGGGGAAGCAGTCTGGCTGTCTAGACGAGACGTCTAGAACGCAGAACCGCATCTGCACTTGAACCCGGAAGTCAACGCGGCTCGTCGTTGGATTCACTTCTCTGGTTAGGGGATGGGGTGGTGGGGATGGTGGATGGGGGGTGGTGGATGGGATGGGGGATGGGGTGGTGGATGGGGTGGTGAATGGAATGATGGATGGGATGGTGGATGGGGGGATAGATGGATGGGTGGGAAAATAAAAAAAGTAGTAGATGGATAGATGAATGAATGAATGCATGGATAGATAAAAGGGTGGTGGATTGAAAGATAGATGGATAGCTAAATGGATGGATGGATGGATGGATGGATGGATGGATGGAGGGATGGATGAATAACCGATTGTTGGATATCTGCTTGAGGTGTTCTTCAGAGAAGCAGAAGCTGATCTTCATCTCCTGTTGTCTGGAGGCGTTCTTGGGAACTGATGATGATAATGATGATGGTGATGATGGTGATGATGATGATGGTGATGATGATGATGACGATGATGATAATGATGATGGTGATGATGATGATCATGATGATGATGATAATAATAAAAATGCTAGTTGTATTGAGAAAAAAAAGAAATGTGGAAGAAAAAATCCATCCCTTTACCCATCCACCCTCTACCTAATCAATCCACCTAACATAATCAAGCCAAGCCCCCTATAATAGACCCACCTACCCATCCCTCCTATAATCCACCCCCCCTCCCCCCACCCGACCTAGAGACACGGGCCTCACAAGCTCAGCCAGGATATCATAGAAGGGTAGGTGTTTGAATCGAACCTCCGGGTAGGGGGAGGGGTTGGAGGGGGTGGTGGTGGTGGTGCCGTTGTGTTGGTTTAGTAGTTCGCTTAGGCCCTTGTGGACTGGGTTTATGCCCCTTCCTGTAATGGGGGGGGGGGGGGTTGGGGATAGATGGTGGGTTGGGGATGGGTGGTGGGTTGGGGATGGGTGGTGGGTTGGGGATGGGTGGTGGGTTGGGGATGGGTGGTGGGTTGGGGATGGGTGGTGGGTTGGGGATGGGTGGTGGGTTGGGGATGGGTGGTGGGTTGGGGATGGGTGGTGGGTTGGGGATGGGTGGTGGGTTGGATGGATGGGTGGTGGGTTGGATGGATGGGTGGTGGGTTGGATGGATGGGTTGAATGGATGGGTTGAATGGATGGGTTTAATGGATGGGTTGAATGAATGGGTTGAATGGATGGGTTGAATGGATGGGTTGAATGGATGGGTTGAATGGATGGGTTGAATAGATGGGTTGAATGGATGGGTTGAATGGATGGGTTGAATGGATGGGTTGAATGGATGGGTTGAATGGATGGGTTGAATGGATGGGTTGAATGGATGGGTTGAATGGATGGGTTGAATAGATGGGTTGAATGGATGGGTCATGTATAATATAAATTTATTTTATATATCTTTTACATTTATTTTCGAATTAATCATCTCAAATTGAACATTAAATTAATTTAGAATTATAACCCTTATAATTAATAATTAATTATCAATTAATTATAATCAAATCATTCTTAAATCTTTCTCTCCTAGTGACCTTGCATAGAGGGTAGTCCAGATGGTTGGTTGGTGGGTGCCATATTAGACACCCCGTGGTGGTTTGGGGGCAGGGAAGAGGGAATGGGGGGCACTGAACCTCGTGTGACAAATCTGGAATGGGGGAGAGGATGATTGAGTATTGAAGACATGCTGTTATCCAACATCTTTCCATCAATTGTATTCCTTCTCTAGCTCTCACCACCCCTCCTTATTCGACCCTTGAAAACCCATCTCGCCACCTCCACCCCCCCCCACCACTTAACTAACTTCTAGTAAAACCCCCCTCATCCAACCTTCACATAATCCACTCCACCCACCACCCCAGTCCAACAACCCACCTCACAATTCACTTCACCCAACCCCAATACCACCCCTTTCCCCCCCCTCCCAACCCACCTCTGATACAACTCCTTAATCTTATGTTGCACGTGCGTACTGACCCCCCTATCAAGCATCGACAGCGCCCGCTGCATCAACTCCGTCTTGCGACCACACCTGCTTTGCGACGTCAGTCCCAAGAGCAGTTGTAGCTCCGAGACACGAAACATCAGAACCATGTTCTGGGATGGTTGGTTTGTGGGGATGGTTGGTTAGTGGGGATGGTTGGTTGGGGGGGAGGTTAGGGTTGTAGGAATGGTTTGTGAGTTTTGGGTTTGTTTGGATTGGTATGGTTGGTTAGGGTGGTTTGTGATAAAGTTAGGATTAGTTTGGTTGGTTATGGTTGGGATTGGTTTAGTTGGTATGTGATAGTAAAAAGAAAGGGTTTGGACTGTTTGTGGAAGTGTTTGGCTGGTTTATGGAAGATGGGTGGGTAGAAAAAGAATGTTGATTTTAATATATAAAGGTGGTAGATTTTAATAAATTTAGATGGTGAAAGAGTAGTTAATATAAAGATTTTTCATTTGATTGATCATATTTTGACAAGATTAATGAGGTTGAGTGAAATTTCCATGATTTTGTGGAATATTTTCACAATGAGTTATGGCAATATTCTAAAGCTCAATTTATCTTAAAATTTAAATGGCTGTAACAGACTAGAGCAAATTGACAATAGAGTGTCATGGCTGTCACTTTAAAAAACAGTGAGACAACTACGCCATGGCTTTAATGTCAAATAAAATGTCTAAAGATCCCAACAGTGAGATGAACAGACAAGAGCAAGAAAGAATATAAATCTATTTATTCAGATAACTCAAAAATTAGAAAAAGTGATTTTTCATTTTATGTTCTGAAATATTCCAACTGAGCGTTGAAAGTGTGGATGAAATGCCTATAATCTTTGAAACATTAACTACCTTTAAGTCATTTTTGTCCGCCATGTTGTTTACAATCAAAGATTCTCATTCACAAAGGCAACTAAAGGAAAAATGAACAATTAATTATGCAAAAATATTTTTTTTTTTGCAAAATCAGCTTGCTTACAAAAATGTTTTTTTATATTTATAAAATAAATCTATAGAAATGTTTTAGCTAATTTTTTATATTAAAGTCATTCACAAAATTCAGTTCTCATTTTATTAACCTTCAAACCCACAAGAGGTAATACGCTTGTCTTAATGCGTATTTGTATTTGTGCACGCATGTAATTATGTGTATTCGTTCGCACAAACACACACACACACATACAAACACACAAACACATTCAAACCACTCCAGTTCTAGAAAGCACTGCAAAAATAAAATCTAAAGGACGCTTAGAATGGTGAAAAGCCATGTTACAAGTTATGAGTGAGTGGTGATGATAATTATGATGTCGGTGATGATTATAATGGTGTTAGTGATGACGGAGTTGGTTATGATAACGATATTGGTGTTCATGATGATAGTAGTACTGGTGAATAGTGAAATTTCTTGTTAAATGCAAATACGTTGTACTGCAAGCCATGGCGAAATCTACCTCTTGAATATTCATCAAATACTTTCCCTCGGATAAATAATTTATTCATAGTACATTATGCTGTACTGCAATACCGCGTTATAGACCAAATTCCCACATTGTAGACCAATTATCCCGTGTACACCAAACCCAAGAGTACACTATCATTTGTACACAAATCAGAAAAGAATTCTATGTATTTCATTGTATTGAGTCCTCTCTCTCTCTCTCTCTCTCTCTCTCTCTCTCTCTCTTCTCTCTCTCTCTCTCTCTTTTGCGCTTCTCTCTTTCTCTTTCATTCAGTGTGAAAACAACTTAATATATAACATGTGAAATCATTTACCGGAAAAATCGGTGTCAAATTGGGTGGTGATGATGATGATGATGGTAGTGAAGATGGCGGTAGAGATGATGATGGTGGTGGTAGTGATGATGATGGTGGTGATGATGATGGTAGTGGTGATGATTATGATGTTAAATACAAGAAATGAATCCACCGTTAAAGGCTTCAATAAGTTAGGTAACATGCCAAATGTATCTTTAAAAAATACAACCCACAAAGTCCCTCCCCCCTTCCCCCCCACCCATCCATCCTCAATGCATACAATAGAAATCATCAAAAAAAAATTTTATGTCATCAAAAAACCACACAAAAACACTCTAATCCCATCCCCCTTTCATCTCATCACCACATTTCAAAACCTCTCCACCAGTAAAACAACACCACATTCCATCCTAAATCCCATTCTAAATCATCCCCCCACCCCTCAACCCACCCCCTCAACCACACCTGATCACATGACACAACACGTGTTCTTGCCCTTAAAGCCAACCAACCTCACCCCTCCACCACATTCCGAACTCCCCTTCTGAAAATCCCTCAACCACATGTGACCACAAGATCACATGTGACCACCCCCTCCTCGATCACATGTGACCACATGACCCCCCTCCCTCCCCGATCACATGACCCCCCCCTCCCCGATCACATGTGACCACATGACCCCCCTCCCCGATCACAAGATCACATGATCCCCTCCCCCCCGATCACAAGATCACATGATCCCCTCCCCCCCGATCACAAGATCACATGACCCCCCTCCCCTCCCCGATCACATGACCCCCCCTCCCCGATCACATGACCCCCCCCTCCCCCCCCGATCACAAGATCACATGATCCCCTCCCCTCCCCCCCCCCGATCACAAGATCACATGACCCCCCTCCCCTCCCCCCCGATCACAAGATCACATGACCCCCCTCCCCTCCCCCCCCCGATCACAAGATCACATGACCCCCTCCCCTCCCCGATCACATGACCCCCCTCCCCTCCCCGATCACATGACCCCCTCCCCTCCCCGATCACATGACCCCCCTCCCCTCCCCGATCACATGACCCCCCCTCCCCCCCCGATCACAAGATCACATGACCCCCTCCCCTCCCCGATCACATGACCCCCCCTCCCCTCCCCGATCACATGACCCCCTCCCCTCCCCGATCACATGACCCCCTTCCCAGATCACATGACACAACACGTGCTCTTGCACTTGAAGCGGCCCTTGGGCCGGTACTTCTCCAGGAAGGTGAGCTGCTTGGCGTTGATGGCACCCCTCCGTTTCCTTGGTGGTGGTGGTGATGATGATGGGGGTTGATGATGATGATGGGGGTTGATGATGATGATGATGATGAGAGAGAGAGTAAATGATGATGATAATGATGGTGAAGATGATGATGGCGAAGATGATGATGATGATGGTGGTGAGTAAAGGCGGATTTATAAAGATGGTTTTAAAATGTATTTTTAATGACAAAAATAAGAATAAATATAATAACATATATAATAATAATAATTAAAATACAAATAAAACTATATAATAACAAGGAGATGAAAAGATACTAAAAAGACAAACTTCCTGATCAGTTCCACAGCGTCCTCGTAGTTCATTCCTAACTCTATCATCGCTATGGCAACCATCACAGGTGCTCTGTGGGTGGTGATGATGATGATGATGTTGGAAGATGATGATGATGTTGGAAGATGATGATGATGTTGGAAGATGATGATGATGTTGGAAGATGATGATGATGTTGAGAAAAAAAGATGGAAGGAGAAATTGTGGATAGATTGAATGAGAACCTTCCCAATGAAAGCACCACACACCACTCAACCCATTACTATCCACTCACTTACGAAAGCTAACCCATCTCACCCCCCACTCAACAAAAAAAAACCCCTATCCACTCAACCAAACCCAAACGCCACCCCACTCCACCTTACCCATCCACCAGCCTAAAATCCCATCAAGCCAAATCCCACCAAAACCTATCCAACCCACCTCCCCCCCCCCCTACCAACCTGCCCAACCCCGCTACACAATGCACAGCGACGCACGAGTCAGCGTCCATCCTGCCCCTCTCCTTCACCAACTCGAAGAATTGGTCGACCACCTCGGATGGGGGACCCGTCCCGTCGTCAAAGGGCAGGTCCTGGGTGGGTGGGGAAGGAGGAAAGGGGGGTGGGGAAGGGGGAAAGGGGGGGGTGGGTGGGTGGTTGGAGTGGATAGATGGAGTGGGTGGGATGGGGTTGGGGTGGATAGATAGGGTGGTAGGTGGATGGGGGTTGGGTGGGATAGTGGGTTGGGTGGGATGGTGGGTTGAGTGGGATGGTGGGTTGGGTGGGATGGTGGGTTGGGTGGGATGGTGGGTTGGGTGGGATGGTGGGTTGGGTGGGATGGTGGGTTGGGTGGGATGGTGGGTTGGGTGGGATGGTGGGTTGGGTGGGATGGTGGGTTGGGTGGGATGGTGGGTTGGGTGGGATGGTGGGTTGGGTGGGATGGTGGGTTGGGTGGGATGGTGGGTTGGGTGGGATGGTGGGTGATAGGTGGATGGTGGATGGGGGGTGGTAAGTGGATGGGGGTGGTAGGTGGATGGGGTTGGGTGGGATGGTGGTTCTTGAGGTGATGGGGGAAGGAGAGTGGAGGGGGGACGATGATGGCATGAATGGAAAAAGAGGGTGAAGATGGATGGAAGTGGAATGGGTGGGTGAGAATAGAAAGTGAAAATTAATGAAAAGTGAGATAGATGGAAGGTGGAGATGGATGGATGAATGAATGCTTGAATGAATAAAGGAATTGGATAAAAGGAGGTAGAAGGCACACATACAGTGACGTTGATGCCATTCTCGATAAGCTTGTCAACACTGTACGAAGCCTCACACACGCGGATCAGCTCTTTCACCTTGTAACTGCGCAACTCCTGTGTGCCAGTGGTGATGATGATGATGTTTTGAGAATGGTGATGATAATGATATAGACATAGTGGGGGTAGTGATGGTGATGGTAAAGGTTGTAGAGTGATGAGAAGGTGAAAGTTTGGTCGTAGCACAAAAACTAACCCCCCCTAAAACCACCAACCCAACCTACTTAGCCACCCCACCCTACCCCAAACAACCAACCTACTCACCCACCCCACCCACCAACCAGCCCACCCACATCAACCCAACCTACCAACCAGCCCACCCACTCCACCAACCAACCAACCAACCAACCACCCCACCCACATCAACCCAACCAACCCACTCACCCACCCCATCCACCAACCAACTCCACCCACATCGACATATTTATCCATGTACAGATCTGTGGGCCGATCCGTGATGAGGAATCGAAAGCCTTTGTAGTTTATCTCGGCCGGTTCTGGCTTTCTAACCGTCATCTTGAATGTCTCTCTTTGTATGTGTGAGTGTCTTTGTGGGTACTTGTTTGTATGTTTGGTTGATTTTGCGGGTATTTGTTTGTATGTCTGTCTGGATGCTTCTTTCTACTTGTGGATTCTTCTTTCTAGACTTTATAGTTTTTCTGAATTAATTTAAAATTAACCTTTAGTTTCCCTCTATATGTTTGTTAATATCTCTGATGATGATTATTATTATTATTATGATTTTCCCTGAACGTTTTTTGGTGGATCCCTCAACAATATTTCTGGGTTTTCCAAAAATAGAAACTTAAATTAAATATATCTCAAGTTGAATATTTATTAAATATATTAAATCTGTTTCTTATCCAGGGATTCAACTTTTTGGAAATGCAAAGGTAGTCTTTGTGAGTGGCTTTTAAATGCAAACGATGTGTTCGTTGAATACTTCAGAAGTGCTCAGAATGACAGAAGAAATAAAATAAGAGGAGACTAATTTAATGATTGATTAATCAATGAAATTGTGTGGATAATATGGCAAAGATGGACAGTTGTAGTGATAATTATGAGTTGTAATTACTGGATTATAATAGATATTAATATTATTAACTTGAAATAGTTTCTTCTAATTATTTACTGATCACTATGAACTGTTATTGAAATTGATGATACACTGTCCAAAAAACAGTCTATCTAGTTTGATATATTAGGGTGGGCAGACGATTCTGTAAGGATATGCTTTAGAGATTATTTTACAATTTTATTTTATATATTTTTTATTAGAGATTATTTAGCTGATTATTTAAAGATGGTGGAAGGTGGCTTGAATTTCCTAGAGTGGACTTGATGAATGTGCTAAAGCAGAAAAATATATTTGTCTTCAAGGCTTTATGGCAGATTCTAGAATTATATCTATCTTAGACGGCTGAAACAGCTAAAAATATCTGTGAATAATGTGTTTATTGGTGTGAAAATGGATCATTATATCATAACTTTGGTAAAGTTCAAAATCCTCTTTTGTGTCATTGGGAAATTCTAAACGAAAATCACCATTTTGTAGAAAAAATATTTCTACGCAATAAGCGGACGAGTTTTACTCACTAAATTAATGTTGAGCGTGGCAGAATTCCAAACAGCAAGCGACGACCTCCATCAACATTCGGCGATCTATCCAGCCAAACTGGAAATACCAAAAACAAAATTTATATTTTAAATATTTAAAAGATAATCTAAAAAGTTTATATGTCAATTATTTACAAAATAACAGAAAAACGTATGTGGTTTTGAGGTGGTTTAAACAACGCAGATAACGGGATAAAATGTCTGAACGTTAGCTAAAATAGGGTAAGGCAGTAAATATGTTCAAATTAAGATTTAAAAACGAAATTAATCTTCTTTAAAAACCTCGTGAGAATTGGTCATTGAATTAGGATTTATGCTGAGAGCGAATTTGCGTGCGAAATAAATATTAAACGCGCAAACAGGGAAGTTCACGCTCTGTAATCAAGCGACAATTGACATGCGCATGAAAGTGATGTGCTGTAATTTCTTTTTAAATTTTTTAAGGAAGTAAAGGCAATGTCAAATAAAGTTGAACTTTAAATTTTGTTAACACTTTATTTTAAAATATGTGTTAAATCAGTGAAATAATATCAAGTATATTAATTTTTAACAATTTCACAGCTTTCCAAATTCTCTCTACCAACCTCCATTCAACCAACCATCATTAACTTTTCCCCTACTGCCACTTTCTACCCACTCTCTCCTCCCACTACCTCCAGCCTTCACCAACCCTCATCCCACCCTCCCTCTCCCCACCTTCCCCCAATCAATACAACCTCACTCGCTCACCTTTGACCCTCTCACTCATAATTGGCTTACCTCTCATCAGCACATCAATTAATCACCACTACAACTAACTCGTAACTTTATTTATTAATACATTTTTTTTTTTATGTTTTTTTTTACCATCATTATTATTATCGCCTTCGTTAGTATCATTATCATCATAATCATCTTCATTTTTAAACTATAATCTTATTTTTATTTTTACTTGTTTTTATTTTTCTTTTTTTCTCTAATGAAAAACCAAGGATTTTTCCGTCAAATGAGTTTTTCACCTGGATAATTGTAGACGTTTTTCTAATACTAACACGTCTAAAACTTGTAAATTTTCGTTATAGAAATATAAAAATTCATTTAATTATAGTTTATAAATAAATAAATTAATTATAAAATACTTTTAGAAAAATTTATATTAAATAAAAACTTGAATTATCATGAGAGAATATAAATAAATATGTTTTTATAAATTCTACCAAACATACAACTTTATTAAAAAATTTAAAATTTAAAATTAATCATTTCAAACCAAATCCAAAAACATGGATCCTAACATGGAATTGACGACGACTCAAATACTGCGGTTGAAGCGGTTACGGCTGCTGGAAAGACTGAAGCAGCTGCCACCAACTTCAAGCCTCTTCACCCTCCTCCCCAACCACCAGCACTTACTGGTGAGGAGATTATCTAGCACTTAATTCGTATATTATAAAAATTATTTGGACATTTTAACACTTAAGAATTTTATACTTTAGAAATGATCTCTATTACTTTATATACATTGTATTACATTAGAGCGACTTTGCCTTTACTAAACATTTTAATTGAAGAAAAAACGTTTGACTTCTAAAGAAATGGCAGTTAAACTGATAGAATACTTGTTGAAATCATCAACAGCATCATCATCATCATCAACAGTAGTATCCTCATCATCATCATTATCATCATCAACAGCACCATCATCATCATCATCATCAACAGTAGTATCCTCATCATCATCATCATCAACAGCACCATCATCATCATCAGTAACTATACTACCACCTCTTGCTACATCATCATCGCCATTTACTGGAAGACAACATTTGAAAAACAAACATAAAATCTCATCCACCCATCCATCCATCTATCCATCAAACCATCCATCCAACCATCCATCCAACCATCCATCCACCCATTCATCCACCCATCCATCCACCCATCCATCCCCTCTCCAATCCTTCATGAATATACTGGGAGAAGTGGATGAGGAATTGGAGGAAGAACTAAAATTAGAAAAAGAATTTTGGGGGAAGGGGGGAGTGGTGGTAGGGGAGGCTGTGAGTTATGAAGTTGGATGTATTGTACAAAAGGTGAGGATGATGATGGCGATGATGATGATGATGACGATGATGATGATGATGATGATGACGATGATCTCGATGATGATGATGATGATGATGATAATGATTATCCCCTCACCACTCAAACCAAAGGTTTTCGGAGGGTGCAGACAAATATCTGAGCGAGAGAAAAAAAAGTTTGAGTGGTTGTTGGGGGGGAGGGTGGAGGTGGGGGTGAGATTGAGAGAAAGAATGGTGGACAAATGGATGAGAATGGTGAAAGAGAGAGACGAGGAGTTGAAGATGGTGGATGGGATGGTTTGGGAGATGGCGAGAAGAATGGAAGGTGAATTGGAGGAGAAAAGAAGGAGAATGTGGAAGTTTTTGGGGGAGGGAAGGGTGAAGAGGGTGACGTCAGTGGTGGGGGAGGGAGGGGGGAGGAAGAGGGGGTGGGTGATGTTGCAGGGCGTAGTGGAGTCGATGGGGTTGTTGTTGGATGTGAGTATTGGATTGTGTAAAGAGGCCATGGAAGAGAGAGAAGAGGTGGTGAAGATGGTCACTGTGTGTAGAGGGTTCACCAGTGGGGGGGTCACTGTGGGTGGGGGGGTCACTGTGGGTGGGGGGGTCACTGTGGGTGGGGGGGTCACTGTGGGTCAAGAAAATCTTGCGGGTGGAAGAAGATTTGGGGGTGGGCGTGGTGACAATGGTGTAATTGTAAATGAAAACAAAAAGATAGGTGGTTTGAAGAAGGGCGGGAAGATGATGGAAAGAAGGAAGGACGGATGCGATGAAAGAATGAAAAAAGAGCCTCTTCTGGTGGATTTGAAACGTTTGGTGGAAGCAAAAGTGGAGGAGTATGAAGGAATGATTGAAGAAATGGATAAAAGAATGAAGGATGAGAGGAAAAGATGGAAAGAAGAAACTTCTGAGTTAGCGGAAATAATCGGAGCACTTAAAATGGCGGTTCGGAAAAAAGAAGAGGAAGTGGTTGGGTTAAAGGTGAATTTAAAAAGATTGGGTGGGATTGCCGCTAGTTTGAGGAGGGAGGTTGGAAGAGGGGGTGGTGGTGAGAGTGTTGGGAGGGATGGTGGTGGGAGTATTGGGAGGGGCGGTGGTGGAAGTGTTGGGGATGGTGGAATGGGGGGTGAAAAAAAAATGCTTTGATGCATAAACATGAAGGAATCCAAAACTCTGTGGCTGCATTTGTTGCTGCAAGGGTTGGCACCCGAGATGCTTTATTATTACTATTTATTAACAATTCATGCTTCTCAAATGTTTTTATTTATATTATTATTATTATTAATAATTATATTATTTCAATAATTATTATAATTGACCTTATTATTATTATTATTTATTTTAAATGACGAAAGAAAGATCTTTATTAGAACCGCGTCTAAAATTAGACTACAAAATTTAAAAGACTGAATATTATGAAAACGGAAGCAAAGAACTAAAAATTAATTTTACATTTAAATTTAAAAGATTAATATATCCAATTAAAATGAAATAATTTAAATCATTATTAGAAGATTATCAGGCATCAAATATATTACATTTAAATACATTTATTTTAATTTTTAAAATTAGAAATATTTTTGGACTTTCTAATATTCAAATGTTTAAAAAATGTATTAAATAATCTCATATGTCAGGGTTAGCTCGAATGTTGGCCACATTTACATTTAATAAGCTAGGTAACTCGAATTTGAAATCATTCAAATGGAAGGGTGACGATGGTGAAAGTGGTAATAGTAATGATGCCGGAAGTGATTACGATGATGATTGTGGTGTTGATGATGATGATTATGGTGTTGATGATGATGATGATGATGATGATGATGATGATGTCAGATGGAGGTATGAGCTTGAACTTAATTAAGTAGAAGTGGAAAAGATTTTTACAAAAAAAGAATGTTACAAAATATTATAAATTCATAATAAAAATGAGGATTAAATGTAAGAATTAATTATAAATCCATAATAAAATGAGGATTAAATGTAAAAATGGTTTATAAACTAAATCAAATAATAATGCCGATAGACATATAAAAGATGAGAAGAAAAAGTGATGAAAAGTTATCGATGGATTTATGAAATAACTAATTTACATACATATATTAATTATTGGAATAATCAATAAATAAATTATGATTATTGAAGTTTATTTGAAATATTTTAGACAAATAATATTGAATTACTTTAGAATGTTTGAAAAGGAAGTCAAATCGCGTATATTTGAAGTTGTTTCAAGGCAAAGCTAAGATAATTTTGGAATTAAATCATTCCACACATACACACACGCACGCAAAAAACAAATTTTAAACAGACACAAACACACAACACACATAAACACACAATCCACAAAAAAACACACACACACACAACCCACATAAACACACACACAACCCACATAAACACACATACACACACCCACATAAACACACGTAAATACACACACACACAAACACACAATAAAGCACACAGGGTTTTAATCACTAGTAAAACATACAAGGAATTCAATTTATAAATTTTGGATTTAAATTTCATCCAATAAACAAATTTAAAAATAGGCTCGTAAGTTAAAATTTATAAAAATAAAAATAAAAATAATGAAAATATTTTTCGATATATTTGAATAAAAAAATAAATAAAAAACGATACATAAAAGTGGGAAAAAATAGAAATTTATTTTCTATTGTCAAGACTAGAAGTCTACAATAGCAAAAAGTGCAAAACCTAAAAAAACTATTCAATGTGCAAGGGTGGAATGAAATTTTCTTTAAAAAAACATTTTTATTTTTCTTGAAAAAATAATTACACAGTTGAAGAAGAAAAAACTGTAAATAATTAAATAAAAAAATTTGAAGTAAAAAAAATAAAGTGAAAATGACAAAGTAAAGTCAGCATATGCAATGATGATTTTTATAATTTATTACTATTATTAATTATAACTATGCTTTTTTTAAAAATAATTAATAGCAAAATAATTGATTAAACAATAATTATAGGATAATTAACTAGCGATCCTTTAAGACGTAGAAACAAAATCGAACTGAAACCGAATCTAATTGAACTCGAATCGCAAGTTGACAAATGCATAAATAATCCAAATAGTTTTTAATAAATATATAATTGTTTATCAAATAATTATAATGTTTTCAAATATATTTTTCTTTCTAAAATTAATATTATTTGTTAATCAACTTGTATTATGTTATTTTATTGTTATTATTATTATCCTTTTTATTATTATTTTTATTTATTATTATCTTTATTTATTATTATCTTTATTTATTATTATTATCTTTATTTATTATTATTATCTTTATTTTTTATTATTATCTTTATTTATTATTATTATCTTTATTTATAATATTATTATCCTTATTATTATTATTTTATTTATTATTCGAAGGCCGTATGGAAAAGCAAATTCTTATAAAACGTCATATGTTAAAAGCACTATTGTCCTTTTTGTTTCATTTTCTTATTAATATCTTTATAACTTGTTTTTATGCTGATATTATTATCATTATTTTTTATATATTTTTTTTGTTTGAATCATTATTTTTTTTATACACGCAATACCAAAAATAATTTTCTCTCCAACATTATCTTCCCCCCATTCTCAAATTCACCCCCCCCTAACAATATAATCATAATCACCCCCTCCTCATCATCATCACTCCCACCACCCCCATCATCATCACCCTCACCACCCCCATCATCATTACCATCACCACCCCCCTCATCATCACCCTCACCACCCCCATCATCATTACCATCACCCTCACCACCCCCATCATCATCACCCTCACCACCCCCATCATCATTACCATCACCACCCCCCTCATCATCACCCTCACCACCCCCATCATCATTACCATCACCCTCACCACCCCCATCATCATCACCCTCACCACCCCCATCATCATTACCCTCACCACCCCCCTCATCATCACCCTCACCACCCCCATCATCATTACCATCACCCTCACCACCCATGATCATTACCATCACCACCCTCACCACCCCCATGATCATTACCATCACCACCTCTTTCTATTCTCGACGTAGCACTTGACAATCGAGACGTCTTCGTCGTAATAGTAGGGGATCTTGTCGAAACTCTTGACGTCCATGTCGATGACGCTGACATGCGCAAGCACTTCCCTATTATCGCCCACCACCCAGAAGCATTCAGAGTCTTTGGCGCTTGACCGGAAGTTCCTGTTTGGATGAATGGGTGGAGAAGGGTGGAGGGGGGATGGGGAGAGAGGGGTGGATGGGGAGAGAAGGGTGGATGGAGAGAGATGGGTGGGTGGAGTTAAAACAACTACAACACCAACAAATACAAGAACGAAAACAACGAAAACTTTGAAAAACTCTCAACATATACAACAACAAAGACAGCCACAACAACTACAACAACAACTACAACAACCTCAACAACAACTACTACAACAACAACAACAACACCAACAACACCAACAACACCAACAACACCAACAACAACAACAACACCAACAACTACAACAACAACTTGGCGGATGAAAGGGAGATGATGATGGAGCAGTCCTTGAGACTTCGTGCCAGCAAGAACTTCTTTATCTGTACGATAATAATAACGATAATAATAATTATTATTATTATTAAAATTATATATTTTATTTAAATAATAATAGAAAACATCATATTAACATTTATACCCATAATTAGTATAATTAACATTATTATCAATATTAAAAATACCTTTCTTTTAAATATTCATAAATGAATATTTGAAAAATAAATAATAAATAATAAAAAACAATAATTGTATTAATTAAATATAAATAATAATAATCAAACTAGATGAGGCTAGAATATGAATAAATAAACAATAGGAATGGTAATAATAGTATATATTTACAAATAATAATACATATATACAAATAATAATATATATATACAAATAATAATACATATATACAAATAATAATATATGTATACAAATAATAATATATATATACAAATAATAATATATATACACAAATAATATATATATATACAAATAATATATATATATATATATACAAATAATATATATATATATATACAAATAATATATATATACAAATAATATATATATACAAATAATATATATATACAAATAATATATATATACAAATAATATATATATACAAATATTATATATATACAAATAATATATATATACAAATAATATATATATACAAATAATATATATATACAAATAATATATATATACAAATAATATATATATACAAATAATATATATATACAAATAATATATATATACAAATAATAATAAATAATTAATAAAGAATAACTCCCACGTGGTAGAGGGGGGCAGCAATTTGGGGGATGGTGCAGTGGTGAAGCCAGTTCTTCCCATACGGCCCATCAATGCCACTTAGAGCCCTGGTGGTAATGATGACGATACTACTACTAATACTACTACTACAAATACTGCTACTACTACTACTGCTACTAGTAATAATAATCATAATAATACTAATACAACTACCACTACTACTGCTGCTACTACAATTACTACTACTACTACTACTACTACTACTACTACTACTACTACTACTACTACTACTACTACTACTACTACTACTACTACTACTACTACTACTACTACTACTACTACTACTACTACTACTACTACTACTACTACTACTACTACTACTACTACTACTACTACTACTACTAAAAATAATAATAATAATAAAATTGTTTCTACAACTATTAATAATAATAATAGCACAATTATTATAGGAATACTGAAAATTATCATCGCCATCTTAAAAATAAGAATTAAATTCTCTAAATAATGAAGCGCTATAGGCTCACCTAGTTCCTGGGTTTTTCCGAAAAAAGGTGTCAATGACGTCATGGCAACGGAGGATTTGGGAGATGGAAAGATCAGAGTCGAATGCTTGACAGGTGAGAATGGTGGAAAGAACACAAGTGGGAGGGAGGGTTTTGTGGTGGGTGGGCGGGTGGGGGAGGGGTGGTGGAGAGTGGAGTAAGCTAGGTGATGATGATGATGATGATGTTGATGATGACGACGAAATGGTGGTGGAGGAGGAGGAGGAGGAGGAGGAGGTGGTTGTTGCTAATTTGTGGAGTTTCTTTTCCAGTTTGCGTTGCAGTCTGAGGCGGTGTTGCAGTAGTTGTTCCCTCTGGAAGTCCTTCACTTTGTGCTGCACGAATTTCGATTCCCGACACGCCAGCGCACCACACCCACCCCCCCTCCTCCCTCTCCCATTCACCCCCACCCCCTCACTCTTCCCCCCTCCACCCATCTCACTTACATCACCCCCAAAATTAACATTTATTGTGTCTTTATCGTCTAAAGGAGCTTTATTTGTAGCTTTCATCTCATAACCACCACTGCTACTGTAACCACCACCACCACCATTATCACTATCATCAACATCACTAACAACATCATCATCATCACCATCATCTGTACTACTCACTCCCTCACTACTACACCACGCCACACACACGCCACTATCGTAGCAGCAATCATCATCAGCACCACCTACCTTTCCCCCCACTTTCTTGCTTGCTGCTACAGCCACTGAAGAACTGCCGTGGCTGCCACTACTATTACCATAACCGCCACAACTACTACCACAACCACCATTACTACTACTACTACTAACACCATGAACGCCACCACTACTACTACCATGACCACCACCACCACTTGGCTTGGGGTGTAGCAAACACGCGATCAACAACTTGACCAAGTAGTCGACAGCCGATCCATCCTTCTTTTTCATCTTTTTCTTTTGATGTTGCTGCTGCTGTCTCTCAACATCATCATCATCACCGTCATCATTATCATCACCACCACCATCCTCCTCTTCTTCTTCTTCTTCAAATTGAAAGCCACCACCATCATCATCCTCATCATCATTATCATTACCATCATAACCATTACTTTTATTAATTTTATTATTATCTTTATTATTATTATAATTATTATTATTGCTATTATTCTTGGGTTGGCAGTTTAGTTTGACCCATTTGCTCAATTCGCCATGAAAGTCTCTGTTCTCAAGGTCGGTCAGGAGGGTGCGTCCGTTCTAGGGGGGGGGTAGTGGATGGATGGATGGATGGGTGGGTAGATGGATGGATGGATGGATAATTGAGTCTAGATGAGCTTTATTTTTAATGTATTATAATAATAATATAATTATTATTATCATTGACTACCTTTTATATTATAATTATTATTATTATCACCACCATTAATATCACCATCATCATCATCACCCTCATCCTCATCATCATCATCATCACCCTCACCCTCATCTTCATCATCATCATCATCACCCTCACCCTCATCTTCATCATCATCATCATCACCCTCACCCTCATCTTCATCATCAGCATCATCACCCTCACCCTCATCTTCATCATCATCACCCTCACCCTCATCTTCATCATCATCATCCCACCTTGAAAACTTTGCAGTTATTCTGCGGGTTGTTCAGAAGACTGCGGATGGAGAAGTACATGCGCTGTTTGCATCTGTGTTGTTGTTGTTGTTGTTGCCATGGTGGCTGGTGGCAGTAGTAGTGGTTGTTGTTGCCATGGTGGTTGGTGGTAGTAGTAGTGATTGTTGTTGCCATGGTGGTTGGGGGTAGTAGTAGTGGTTGTTGTCGCCATGGTGATTAGTGGTAGTAGTGGTTGTTGTTGCTATGGGGAAGGAGGAGAAGGGCTTAGGGTGGGAGATGGGTGGCAGTAATAGATCAATAAAAAACTTAATTGGAAATCAATTAGAAGACTTAATTAGAAGTTGATTAAAAGCTAAGTTTAAATTCGGTTAGAAGACTAAATTTAAATTCAATCAAAGACTAAATTAAAAGTCAATTAGTAGTCAAATAAAAGACTGAATTCAAAATCGATTAAAAGACTCAATTAAAAGTCAATTAAGTGCTAATTAGAGATGATTAGTCACCCAGAGAAGAAGTCAATGGGACAGAAAAGACTCCTCTGTTTGTATTTGCCTGTTACCAGCTGTGTGTGTGTGTGTGTGTTTGTTTGTGTGTGTATGTGTGGGAGTGTGTGTTTGTGTGTGTATGTGTGTGTGTTCATGAGTGGATGGGTGCAAGGGAGTGTGTGTGAGCAAAACTGTCATATCCCTTTATATTCCTTCTACCCTATTCCCTGCCCCATCCCACATTTTCTTCCTTCTACCCTTCAACCCACCCTATTCCCTGCCCCATCCCACATTTTCTTCTTCCCCAACCCATCACCCCTCCCCCCACCCACATGTTCTAGCCCCCCAACCCACCTTCCACTCCTCTCCCCCCATTCCCCCTCAAACCCACTCCTCCTCCCCCCCAACCCACCTTTTCCACCTGATGCATACAGAACCTGCATACCTCCCTCTTCACATCTTCTTCCTCCTTCTCCACCACCTCGGGCAACAACCCCCACTTGGGTTTTATCTCCACCGTCAGCGTATCCGTCCACATTTCATCATCATCAGGACCAGCATCATCATCATCATCAGCACCATCATCATTATCAGCTTCATTATCAGCAGTAGTACCCTTTTCAGCTATATTTTTCTTTTTCATCATTATATTTCTTTCATCATCTTCATAATTATTATTATTATGACTATTAGTAGTAGTAGAAGTAGTAGTAGTAGTAGTAGTAGTAGTAGTAGTAGTAGTAGTTGTAGTAGTAGTAGTAGTAGTAGTAGTAGTAGTATTAGTATTATTATGAGTATTATTAGTAGTAGTAGTACTAGAAGTAATAGCAGTAGTAGTATTATTAGTAGCAGTAGTAGTACTAGTAGTAGTATTATGCAGATGATGGTGCTGATGATGATGGTGGAGGATGGAGGGCATGAGACAGAGGTCAGGCATGCAGATAGCGGATGAGAGGGAGGGGGGGAGACCCTTGTCTAGACGGTGTGCTGTGGTGGAGGCGGGAGGGGGTGGTGAGGGGTTTGGAATTATGGTGGGGGGGTGGTAAGGGGTGGTATGATGGTAGTGGAGGAGTGTTTGGTGGTAGTGGTGTAACGGTGGGGGTGTGCTGTGGTGGGGTGGAAGGATGATATGATGTGGTGGAGAGGAGGGTGTAGTATGATAGTGGGGGAAGGTGTGTGGTGGTGTGTGATGAGTAGGTATGAAATGATGGTGGAGGAGTGGAGTGTGGTGATGGGATGTGCTATGGTGGTGAATACGGTGAACAGTAATAATAATCATAACTACATTTCTATAATATTACGACTAATTTAATTTGAATATGCATAGAAAGACTAATCAGCAAAGAACTTCAAATATTTATCAATTTCGAATTTCTTGGAATTAGTCGATAAAATGGCTCTATTTATCGGAGAATAAAAAACAATTATTTGAAAGTGTGTGAATAGATTTTTAAATTACGATATTCATCTTGTAATTTCGTATTTTTTCCCAATAAAATTAACTTAAAAGTGCCTTTGTTTCTTTTACATATTTTTTTTGAAGGATGATGATGATGATGAAGAGATGATGTTGATGATGATAATGATGATGATAATGGTAATGATGATGGTAATGATGAGGAGGAGAATGCTGATGATGATAATGGAGATGTTGTTTGCACTAAAAATACTATCTTTACAAGACCTTTGAAGTGAAGAATGTTATATAGTGATATATTAGTAGGTTGATAAAGGTTTATATAAAAATGATAATAATAATAATATAAAAATTTATAAAAAATATATTTTTAATATTCACTATTGATCATCATCACTACAAAAAACCCTCATTACCATAATCGTTAAAACTACCATAATCATCATCATCACCATCATCATCATCATCCTCATCACCAGGTCTGAGTGCTTGGATCTGTTCGGAGATGCTGGTGATGAAGCCTGGTGGAAGGTAGACCTTTTCCTGTGGTAGTGATGATGATGATGACGATGATGTTGATGATGTTGATGATTTTGAAAGTGCGGTGATGATGATAGAGATGTTAATGATGATAGTGTGATGATGATGATGATGATAACGATGATGATAATGATAACGACGATGATGATGATGATGTAATGGTAACCATGGGAACGATGAAGTGGGATGGCATGCATGGTTGAACGACGTTGTATGCGAAATCCAGTTGGCGATCTATCAATTCACTCGAAAAGATCTGTGGTGGGGGGGGGAGGGTGGGGGGGGAGGGAGGGGAGGTGGGAGGGGCCAAAGGGGGTTAGGTGGATTTTGAGAGATGAAGAAAGAAGGGGGAGGGTTGGGGTGAGGTTTGGGGAGAGAGCGGAGGGGAAGAGAGAGAGTAAGAGTGAGGTTTTGGAGGGAAGGGTTAGAGTGAGGTCTGAGGTGGAAGAGGGAGGGAGTTAAAGGAAGATTTGGAGAAATGGTTGAAGAGTTAGTATTGGAGGTGTTGGGTTTTAGGATAGGGGAGGGGTTGAGGAGTTTATGGAAGAAGGGATGAAGAGATCATGGGAGGAGTTTGGGTTTGAGGGAAGTTGTTTGTGGGGAGTGGCGGTGTGGTCGGGTTTAAGGTTTTTGGGGTGAATTCAGAGCATTGGTGAAAATTATTTAACAAATTGGACTATGGTCATTCAAAGGTGCCTTTTAAGTTAGGAATTTCAAATATTCTTTTTATATATAAAGACATGAGAAAATGGGTGTATAATTGAATGAAATTGTTTTAAATGGGGAAAGAAACTAAATAATATAATTACAATTTTAGAAATATATCTAATTATTAGTTGAAGTTTAAAATATTAAAATAATTATTTCATTTTAGAAATAACAAAATTATTATTTGAATTTTAAAATAATATTATTATTATTTTAAATTAATAATTTTAAAACCTCCTTTTTTGCATCTTCCAGATCTCTGATGTATTGCTTTAGGAGTCTTAATGCTTGCTGTGGGATGATGATGATGAAGATGAAGATGATGATTATTATGATGATGATGATGATGTCATAACAAACATATTTTTGATTATTAAAAAAATAACTTAGTTTCTTTGGATGTGAAATGAAATCTAATAAGAAAAATTTAAATTGATAGATTAAAGTAGTGAATGAAGATAATTAAACATTTCTCAGCACAGATTTTTAATATTAAAGCTTAAAATACAAAAAACAGTTTTTAAACCATAAAATATATATTTTAAAATTAAAATCTATTATAGTTTAAAAAACTAAATTTGAAAATATTTATTTTATTTTAAAAACTGATTTTTGCATTTAATAATTAAAAAAACATGAAAAGGACTAAAACATGAGACGTGCACAGACCTTTCCGTTAGAGATGACAATTCCCGCGTTCCCTTCTGAACGGTAAAACCAGCGCGATCCGTCCATTTTAGCTAAAAAATGACATTAACCACGCCATTTATAAAACAAACCCGCTATTTTATTTACCATCTGACATCCGTATTTTTGCAATAATGCATATTTAAAAGTGAATTTGGATGTCAAAGTATGGTAATTGTGTACTAATATAATTGGTTTTTTAGTTTGTAGAATTGCGAATATTAATTTTCTGCTTTTGAAATCAATAACTAATAAAAATGTCTGGAATGTTGAATAAAGTTCTTGTGAGAATACCTCAGGGCGTGGTCAGGCCACTTTATAAGACTGAACTCATTTAATTTCAGTTCGAACACTCTAAAACCACTTGACTATCTCCATTATCAATAAATTTCGAAATATAAAAATTACTTCACATGCACTTGTCATCTTATTCGTATCTAAAACCAAATTAAAACATTCCTTATAAACACTTTCACTCCAAGTCACAGACTCTAATCATGGAAAAGTTTCATTTCTGACTCACACAAGCATTTATATATTACAACCAAATCCACGTTTAATCATGATGATCCTACTCTGAATCATTATTATTTTCTCATACACACGCCCATCTCGTTTTCACCTTTATTTTTCAGGTTAACCAGTCAAAAGTGCATTCTGTTGAGAATGCTTTATTCTCCATTAATTTATCTTTTTCATCAATTTTTTCTGTTTATCTGATACTTTTAATTTTTAGCGTTCCGCAAGATCTCTCTGAAGGGAAATGAAATAACAAATAAAAATGGTTATAACCGGCACTGAAAAAAGGAATATTAGTCATAATAAAAAGAATTATAGGAAAAGTATTAAAAATGCAAACATATTGAAAATAAAAAACACCAACAAAAACAAACCCAGCGCCAAAACACCTTCCACAAACCACTCCTTCTCCTCCATCATCCTTCCCACGATTCCTTCCACAATTCTCTTCTCTCTCTTCTTCATTTTCGGCATCTTCATCCTCCCATGCAACACGCAATGGGATCCGAGTTTGGACGGGAATGCCCAGTGGGAAAAACCCAGGGTGAAGAGGACCGTGGGGGCGGATGAACCGTTTCCCCCCTGGAACGCCCCACTATGCCCCCCTTTCACCCAAGGTGCGTGGGTGTGTTTGATGATTATGAATGTGTGAATTCGACATTTGAATTTAACTTTCGTATATGATCTTACGTGAGATATTTACTAATTGGTCTATTTACATATCGTATAAATTGTTCAATTAATCCACTCGCATATTTTTATTTCATCTACTCATCCACACATCCATCCATCCATTCATTCATCTATCCATCCATCCATCCATCCATCCATCCATCCATCCATCCATCCATCCATCCATCCATCTATCTATCTATCCATCCATCCATCCATCCATCCATCCATCCATCCATCCATCCACCCATCCACCCATCCATCCACCCGTCCATCCACCCGTCCATCCACCCGTCCATCCACCCGTCTATTCACCCATCCATCCATCCATCCATCCATCCATCCATCCATCCATCCATCCATCCATCCATCCATCCATCCATCCATCCATCCATCCATCCATCCATCCATCCATCCATCCACCCAACCATCCATCCATCCATCCATCCATCCATCCATTCATCTATCCATCCATCCATCCATCCATCCATCCATCCATCCATCCATCCATCCATCCATCCATCCATCCATCCATCCATCCATCCATCCATCCATCCATCCATCCACCCATCCACCCATCCATCCATCCACCCATCCACCCGTCCATCCACCCGTCCATCCACCCGTCCATCCACCCGTCTATTCACCCATCCATCCATCCATCCATCCATCCATCCATCCATCCATCCATCCATCCATCCATCCATCCATCCATCCATCCATCCATCCATCCATCCATCCATCCATCCATCCATCCATCCATCCATCCATCCATCCATCCTTCCATCCATCCATCCATCCATCCATCCATCCATCCATCCATCCATCCATCCATCCATCCTTCCATCCATCCATCCATCCATCCATCCAGGCTTCTGCATGCTTCCACCATATTATCCATACGACGTGATAAGACGAGCCGTCAAAAACATCGGTGTTGTTCTAGGGAGAAGTCTTGCCTATATGCCCTACAGGTGAATGGATGAATGGATGGATGGATGGATGGATGCATGGATGCATGGATGGATGCATGGATGGATGGATGGATGGATGGATGGATGGATGGATGGATGGATGAATGATGGATAACCATCTATACAGATACATCAACATGTTTCTTGGAGTTCCTTACGCCAAGCCTCCAGTGTATGAAAGGAGATTTAAGGTGGGGATGATGATGATGATGATGATGATGATGATGCAATAATAATAATAATAATCTAAATCATTTTTTAAAAACTAATTCTTCTGAACCCTGTCCCACACCCTATCAACCCTTTTCCATCTTTGCTCACATTTTATTTTTTCTTTTTTCAACGTTCTCCCACCCCATCTACTTTTCCAGTACCTCTCTTCTCTTTTTCAAACCACTCTTCCTTCCTCTATCCAGCCCCTTCTTTCTCTCACTCCCATTTCAACCCCCCTCTACCCTTTTAAACCCACCCCCCTCCACCAGCCACCGGAGAGTGTGGGGCCGAATTGGGACTACGGTGACCCAGATTACGATGCTTCTTACTACAGAAACGCCTGTCCACAAGAGCTGTATCGGTGGGTGGGTGGGTGGGTGGGTGGGGTGGTGAGGGAGGAGGGGGAGGGAGTGGGGGGAGGGAGTGGGGGTGGGTGGGTAGGGTGAGTGGGTAGGGTGGATGGGTGGGTAGGGTGGGTGGGTGAGTAGGGTAAGTGGGTGGGTAGGGTGGGTGGGTAGGTAGGGTGGGTGGGTGGGTAGAGTGGGTGGGTGGGTAGGGTGGGTGGGTGGGTAGAGTGGGTGGGTGGGTAGGGTGGGTGGGTTTGTAGGGTGGGTGGGTGGGTAGGGTGGGTGGGTGGGTAGGGTGGGTGGGTGGGTAGGGTGGGTGGGTGGGTAGGGTGGGTGGGTGGGTAGGGTGGGTGGGTGGGTAGAGTGGTGAAGGAGGAGGGGGGAGGGAGTGGGGAAGATGAGTGAAATGAGTGGTTGAGGGGAGTGGAAGGAAAGAGAGAAAGAAGATGGGTGAGAACAGTGGAAAGGGAGAGATGGATGGAACGAATGGTTTGGGAAAAATGGGTGGAATCACAACCACCATCATCAACGTTATCGTCATAATCAACACAACCATCATCATCATCATCATCACCATCATCGCAACCATCATCATCATCATCATTATCATCATCATCATTATTATCATCATCATCATCATCATCACCATCATCATTATCTCCACCAGCTACCAGGACAGATACTACACTACAAGAAACATGAGTGAAGATTGTCTACACATCAACATCTTTGCCCCCAATGTATAACCATCATTATCATCATCCTCATCATCATCATAATCATCATCATCACCATCAGCAGCATCATCATCATCATCATTATCATCATCAGCATCCCCACCATCATCATCATCTTTTTCTTTACTATAAAAGTATTTGTTACATAATTTAGAATAGCTTTCAATCCACCCTTTTTCTTCACCATTCTTCCCACCTTCCAAGCCCCTTTTCCTTAATCATCCTTGTCACTTTTCTTCTTCTTCCCCTTTTTCTCTTCACAATTCATCTCTTCCCCCCCCCCCCCCCCGCTATAAAAACAAGCCCCACCACCCCTCCAAAAACCCAGCTGACAGACAGACCCCAGATCCGCAACCGAAACTACCCCATAATGGTGTTGGTGGTAGGGGACGACTTCAAAGACGGGGACGCCATGCTGCACCCAGCCCATCTGATCGCCCGCAAAGAGGTTCTCGTCGTCACGTTCAACTATCGCCTTGGAGCTTTGGGTGAGTTGGGGGGTAGTGCTGGTAAGGGTGGGTGGATAGCTGGGTTGGTGAGGGGATGCGTGGGGTGTTGGCTGGAAGGAGGGGCTTGTGCAGGTGGTTGGGTGAATTATGGGAGTGGTGGAAGAGAATGGGGTTAGGTTGGGGGAAGAGGAAGGAAATTATATTTTAGAAAAAACGCAGTTAAAATTATAAACAACTATAATAAAATCCTTTGTGAACTTTCTTCTAAACTTCCTCTTAACCTCGTCTCACCCTTTCTCCTATCACTTGTATTCTCCTTACTCTCTATTTCACCCTCCTCTCATCCACTTCTTTTCCACCCCCCCCTTCTTCCCCCACGCAGGCTTTCTGACCTCGATGGATTCAAACTCTCCCGGCAATTACGGCCTGATGGACACCCTGCACATGCTGCGGTGGATTCACGAACATATCGAAGAGTTTGGGGGGGACCCCCATAAGGTGGGTGGAATTGGCGTGGGGAGGGGGGGGTTAAGGGTTGTGGGGGTAGGATGAGGAAGGGATGGGGGGGGGGGGGGTGAAGGGGGGATAAAAAGTTGGGGGGAAAATGGGTGATGAGGGAATGCAGAAGAAAAAATAGAAAGTGAAGAAAAAGAATTTGACGAAAATGGGGAAAACGGATATGGGAGGAGGGAAGAAGAAAAAAGTGAAATAAAAATAGAAAAATTGTGAATGCAAGCTTCCCACTTGAATCCTCTCTGACCTCAATCCCTGGCACTGCCCAGGTGACGCTGGTTGGGCACGGGTCAGGGGGGGCCATGGTTGGCCTGCTCATGCTGTCCCCCAGGTCCTACCACAGAGGTCATTTAGCATTTCTTTTATCATTCTTCCACCATTCCTTCATCATTTTCAATCGTTTAACTCATCCTTTTATTATTTTCTCACCATCCTTTCACCATTTTTTGAGCCTTCTTCCTCCATCATTCCTCCATCATTCCTCCATCGTTCCTCCATCATTCCTCCATCTTTCCTCCATCATTCCTCCATCTTTCCTTCAATACTTTTCCACCATTTTCCCTTCTTCTCTACCATTCTTCAACCCTTTTCATCCACCTCCACTCCTCCCACCACCCTACCCCCTTCCCTTACACAGGCCGCCCCCTCTTCCACCAGGCAATCCTGATGAGCGGCAATGATCTTTGTGAATGGTCAACAGTGTCCACTGTTTGGAACGCCAACCCTGCCACCTATGCTAGAGATCTCGGAAGGTTTGGGGGTGGGGTGGAGGGTCTAGGGGATGATGGGGAAGGGGTGGATATGAGAGTTGGATGAAATGAGGATGGAGGAGGGTGGGATTGGGATGTAGATGGTGGTGGTGAAAGGTAAGAAGAAATATAATGAATGAAATTGATTTCTCTAAAACTACTTTAAAAACAACCTCCAATCTAATCCACCCCCATAAACCACCATAACCCTTTTCCCATCCCAATTTATCTCTTTTCCATTCACCCCATCTTTTCTTCCACTCCCCCCCCCTACCTTAACCCTTCCCCCTCCCAAAGACTGATAGGGTGTGGTTCCTACTACGACCTGGACATGAGGTTCATGGTGGAGTGTTTGAGGGGCAAACACTATGAAGAAATGGTCAATGCAACCGCTGCCCTCAAGAAAAGGGTGGGTGGTGATGATGATGATGATGATTGTCGTGGTGTTGATGATGATGGTTGGCATGATTGCGGTGGTGATGGTTATGATGATGATGGTTGTGCTAATGATGATGATTGTGAATAAGAGTGGCGTGGGAAGTTAAGATGATGTTTTGCTGAATATCGTAGACTTTTTTTATTCTTTTTTAACAGTTCTTAATTAGTAATTTTCATTATTTATTTCATTAATTATAAATTAGTAATTTTTTCCACTTCGATTGCATTATTCGTCTCTTTCTCCAACGACAGTACGGCTCATTGGCGGGTCCCTTTGGTCCGGTCGTCGACGGGGACATCCTGCCAGACACGCCCAAAAGGTGGGCAAACTTGAAAAGAAACTGTCATTTAAAATGGCCATTTTCCCTGTTTGATGTTTGAAATTAAAACTAAATTAATAGATTAAAGTTTTAGAATTTCGGAAAAAAGTAATTAGTTTCATTACTTTTGACCCCTTTTTTCTTCTTCTCCCTGAAGACTAAGAGCTGCAGGAAAGTTCATGAGGATCAAGGTGTTGGTTGGTTTCACCAGAGACGCTGGAGCCTACATAGTTGGTGTGTAAGGGGGGTGGCTTTATGTCGGCGGAGTTGTTGTACTTTTTTGGTGGTTTTGTGGGAGAATTTAAACGATTTTTTGGGTTTTTTTAGGTTCATGCTGGTTGCAAAGAGTTTGTTTTGGACTTGTAGTGGTTTTATGATGGCTTGTAGGGAGTTTTGTTTTTTTGCAGTATGGTGGTTTTATGGTGGTTTTATGGTGGTTTTATGGTGGTTTTATGGTGATTTCATGGTGGGTTTGTGTTGTTTTTGTCGTGGTTTTGTAGTGAATTTCGTTGTGGCTTCATGGTAATTTTAACGGGGTCTATGTAGAATTTTGTGGTGTTTCACTCTCCCCCCATAAACCTCAAATCCACCATCACTCAGAAAAAATTCTTTCCGAGATGAAGGGAGTGAATCCAGAGAAGGGTCTGACAATATACGAATTCCAGGATATTGTACAAGATATGGTGCGGGAGAGGGCTGCTGTACAGAATGTGTATGAGGTGGGTGTACAGTGGGGGGAGGGGGTTGATGAAGGTGGAAGAAAAAGGAACGGTTTGCATTGTTGTGAAAAATGAGGGGTAAAGAAAGGGGGAGGGTTTTATAGTGTAAAACAAGTTCAGCATTTCCCATCCACTCATTTTCATCCATCTCCGCCTCCTTCGACGCACTCCCACTTTTCAGTCCATCCAACCCCCCCCCCCCCATCTCTCCACTTTTACCCACTTACTAACCCACCCTTTCACTTACCCCCCCCCCCCCCCTCTCCCACCCACTCAGGTATCAGGAGCGATTGAGTTTGAGTACACTTATTGGGCCAAACCTGACAACAAGACTGCAGTGCTGCAGAATCTGGTGGATGTAGGTGGGGAGATGGTGGGGGAGTGGTGGGGGAGATGGTGGGGGGTGGTGGGGTAGTGGTGGGAAGGGGGGTGGGTGGTGATAGTGGGGGTGGTGTAAAAGTAGGTGGAGGAGATATTGGGGTAAAAAGAAGAGAGAATGGGGATAATTGTTTGACGTGTGAAGAAATAAATGAGTATATGGTGGATCGTGCTAAAATTGTTATTAGTGGGATGGTGAAAAAAACAAATGTGATTCCTGATAATGATCTCAGATGTGGACAGATCAGATGTATGGCAGCTGTGCTGACCACTTTCTCAAGTATCAAGTGAGCGCTATATCATTTTTATTTTTATTTCTTCACTTTTAAAACCAAATTGCTAAAATTCAATAAAAAAATAAAAAAAAAACCATATTAACCCCACCCCTACGCCGTGTTTCCCTTCCCAATGCCACCCACTCCCAGTTTTACTCCCCCCTCCCATCCTCCTAATTCTTTTACCATTTCCCTATCCCACCCATTCTCCAATCTTGAGTTACACCCATCCCCAATCATGAATTACACCCATCCCCAATCATACCCACCCAGTCCTTCTGCAGTGACAGTGACAAATGGGACCTGACCTGCCCCCCTGCCTACATGTATCTGTTCACCCATCGATCGGAGTATGAAGTGCTACCCGTCTGGATGGGTGAGGGGAGGGGGGGGGGTGAATTGTGGGTGGGGGTGGTGGATGTGTGGTGGAGGGTGTTGAAGGTGGATGGGTGTGGAGGAAGGGATGGTGGTGTGAGATGTTTTAGAGGTCGGTGAGGGTTGAGTGGATGAATGGTTTGTCATTGCATGAAGATAAAACTATTATAACCACCTCCAACATCATCATCATAACCACCCTCATCATCATCATCATGAGCATTTTGAAATCATAACTAGGAGTTCCTTACGGCAGAGACTTTGATTACCTGATTGGTTACCCATTCTTCAACGAGACCATGGGCAATATTACAGGTGGGTAAGGGAGATGCTGATGATGATGCTGATGATGATGATGGTGATGATGATGATGATTATGATGACAATAAAAAGATTGAGTTTTTTCTACTAATTAAATAACATAAGTTCATAATTATCATTAAACATTTTTTTAAATAGTTTTTCTTCTTCTCTTCCTTTTCCTCTTGCAACTATTTTTCTTCTTTTTCTGATTCCTTCTTCTCTTTCTCTTTCTCTTCTTTCTTCTCCTCCTCATCTTCCTTTTCCTCTTCCTCCTCTTCCTCCTCCTCTTCCTCATTCTTCTCCTCCTCCTCCTTCTTCTCCTCCTCCTCCTCCTCCTTCTTCTCCTCCTCCTCCTTCTCCTCCTCCTCCTTCTCTTCCTCTTTCTCCTCCTCCTTCTCCTCTCCCTCCTCTTCCTCCTCCTTCTCCTCTTCCTTCTCTTCCTCCTCCTCCTACTCTTCCTCCGTCTTCTCTTCTTCTTCCTCCTCCTCCTCCTCCTCCTCCTCTTCCTCCTCTTTTTCAGGCATAGTACCAGAGCAAGGCGCTTGGACGTTGATTGATAGAAATGTTAGCGACTTTTTCCAGATGACCTTGATCAACTTCACCAAATATGGGTGGGTGGGTGGAGTGTGTGGGTGGAGTGGGATAGGTTAGTGGGTACTGAAGGGGGGGGGGGATTAGGTTGATGTGTGGGTAAAGTTAGATGGATTAGATGTGTGAGGTGGGAGGGTGGGTAAGTAGAATGGTTGGATGAGGTGGGCAGGTTGGGTAAGTAGAATGGTTGGATGAGGTAGGGTGGTTGGATGAGGTAGGGTGGTTAAAGTGAGTAGGATAAGTATGACTGATTAATTCCAAATGCCATTCTCCCAGCAACCCAACACCTGATTGGCAAAGGAACATCTCGTGGTTCCAGTTCTGGTGAGAAGTAGCAAACCATTAATGAATTCCCCCCACCCATCCCTTTCCGAAACTCATCATTCCCTTATTTCGCACCATCCACCCCTACTTATCACTAGCCTTTTTCTAACCACCCAACACCACTTACACCACCCATTCTCATTCCAAACTTATAACCCCTCTCTCACCAACCTTCCCCTCCCCCCCCCTCGATCATTTCCCCCCCCCCTCTTCCATAAAAATCCACCCCATCCCCCACCCTACATTCACCACCCCCTACCCCCCCCCCTCTCCCAAGGCGTTACAACTTGAGTTACTTGTACGTGAGTGAATTCAGTTACATGGACATGGACTACCGTCAAAACCACTTCTCCTTCTGGCGAGACTACTACCCCACTGTGTCCCAGAGGAGACCTGGTGGGTGGGTGGGTGGGTGGGGGAGGGTTGGAAGGAGTGGGTGGGTGGGTAGGGGGGGGGGTTTATTGGTTAGGGGGTTTATTGGGGTGGAGAGGGGGTGGGCGGTTGGTTGGAGTGGATGGTCTGGTTCTAATGGGTTAGTTGGGATGGGCGGAGTGAGTGGGTTGGTTGGGATGGATGGATGGAAAAGGAAGTACGACAAAAGGGTTCGTTGAAGGCCTTTCATGGGGTTGGTTGTGGGCGGATGAGCAGAAGAGCTTTCTGGAAGCCTTCAAGATCAATCAGAAAATATAATAATTAATTTAATTAAATAGTAAATACTTATTTATGTTGTTATTTATTTACTAATTCAACTATTTAATTGTTTTAATTTATTTTTTAAAACTTAATCATCACTCTTTATTCATCAATTTCTCTTCCCTTTCCCCCTACCCCCCCCCCCCCCCCCCAGTGACAACCACCCCCATTCCAACTCCACGACCCCGTATTGAATATCAAGTCGCCAACTCGACCCTCATAGCCGCTTGCATCATCACCTTCATCATCCTTGTCGCCCTCTCCATCACCCTCTACTACAACCGTACCCTCCTCTAACCCCACGCCCTTTGTGGAAGGGAGTGGGGGGGGGGGGGGTGGGATATGATTAGGGGGGTAAGGGTGGAGTTTGCATTATGGGGGGGGGGATTATGAGGAAGGGGGTGTTTGTGAGTGTATCGGTTAGATTAAGTGGGTGGATTATGGGTTGAGGTTGGATTAGGGAGTGTGAGGGTAAAGGTTGGATAAGGGTGTGAGGTGGTTTATGTGTGGGTGTGGTTGGGAAATTTGTGTGAGTGGGTGGTGTGGCTAAATCATGATGGTGGACTGAACTGTTCCATTAACAGCCTTATTTTTATCCTCGACTGAAATCTCCTTTGATATCAAATTCAAGGACTGCTCATTTATATTATGATTATAGATTCAAATCAGCAACTTCGTCCAATTGTCACCTTGTTTGTATTGCTAGGTACCGTTGCGTGTATGTGCGCATCTGATTGTAGCTCCATTCATCATGACAGTATAGAACCAAAAGATTTCAACATCTTAAATTTTGTTTTTATAGAAATTTAATTGATTTATTTATAAAAATATACTTAATTAATACTTTTTTTCCAAAAAATAAGACACAAATACATTTTTTAATGAACGGAATGCCTGAGTGTGAATGAGATTTCCAAAAATGTTCGAAAAACATGTAATTTTTGCGTACATAAAAAATCAAACGAAATGTAAAATAATAGATTTGTCGTTTGGTTAAATAACGATATAAAAAAACTCATGATTAAATATATACATAAGTAGAAAGTTACTAAAGACATACTTGAAAATAATTTTAAGATAACTAAAAACTAGTAAAATTACAGTACTAGTAAAATTACAGTACTAGTAAAATTACTATACTAGTAAAATTACAGTACTAGTAAAATAACAGTACTAGTAAAATTACAGTACTAGTAAAATTACAGTACTAGTAAAATTAAAGTACTAGTAAAATTACAGTACTAGTAAAATTAAAGTACTAGTAAAATTACAGTACTAGTAAAATTACAGTACTAGTAAAATTACAGTACTAGTAAAATTACAGTACTAGTAAAATAACAGTACTAGTAAAATTACAGTACTAGTAAAATTACAGTACTAGTAAAATTACAGTACTAGTAAAATTACAGTACTAGTAAAATTACAGTACTAGTAAAATTACAGTACTAGTAAAATAACAGTACTAGTAAAATTACAGTACAAGTAAAATTACAGTACAAGTAGTAAAATTACAGTACAAGTAGTAAAATTACAGTACTAGTAAAATTACAGTACAAGTAGTAAAATTACAGTACAAGTAAAATTACAGTACAAGTAGTAAAATTACAATACTAGTAAAATTACAGTACAAGTAGTAAAATTACAATACTAGTAAAATTACATTACTAGTAAAATTACAGTAATAGTAAAATTACAGTACTAGTAAAATTACAGTAATAGTAAAATTACATTACTAGTAAAATTACAGTAATAGTAAAATTACAGTACAAGTAGTAAAATTACAGTACTAGTAGTAAAATTACAGTACAAGTAGTAAAATTACAGTACAAGTAGTAAAATTACAGTACAAGTAGTAAAATAACAGTACAAGTAGTAATGCGACAGTACAAGTAGTAATGCGACAGTACTCAGTTGGAATTGGACCTTACAAGCCGACTTCCAGGCGCGTTAGGACTTTTAGTATTACTGGTGTTATTATTATTATTATTGTTGTGGTTGTTGTTGTTGAGGTTGTTGTTGTGGTTGTTGTTGTGGTTGTTATTGTGGTTGTTGTTGAGGTTGTTGTTGAGCAGTATTCTAGAGGGCGTAACATTATTAGAATTGTTTCCCTCCCCAACCCCACCCCCAATACTACTACTACCACTACCACCACCACCACCACCACCACCACCCCCACCAACTCCACCCCCAATACTACTACTACCACCAGTATCAGCACCACCACCCCTACCACCACTACCACCACCACAGCCACCACCACCACTACCACTACCACCACCACCACCACCACTACCACCACCAGCACCATCGATAATGTTTGCCAACGAGTCCAACAGCTGTTCCTCCATCAACCTCTTCGTCGCCTTCTTATTCAGTGTTTTTCTAATTGACGATGATGATGATGACGATATCGTTCTTGGCATGTTTTGAGACCTGGGAATGAATATTAATTATTTAATTTATTGCTATTAGAATTAATAATTAATTATTCTAATTGATTTTGGAATTAATCATTTCGTAATTATTTAAAACAATTATCTCCATCCTTTAATCTCTCCGACCCCCCTCCCTCCTACCATGAATCACCCATCATCATCATCATCATCATTATCATCACCTTGAATCCCATTGTCCAATGGGGGCTCCTGATGCATGGTAAGGGGGAGGGGCTTCACCATCAGGCAGAAGATCTGATTGGTCGGTTGGTGCGCCCTTGCTTGGAGCCGTGCTGTGTGATTGGATGAATTCATTTGATTGACATAAAGGAGTAAATACTACTACTACTACTACTACTACTACTACTACTACTACTACTACTACTACTACTTCTACTACTACTACTACTACTACTACTACTACTACTACTACTACTACTACTACTACTACTACTACTACTACTACTACTACTATCAACACCGCCCCTATCATCATCAGCACCACCTCATATTTCTCCTCCTCAGCATCCTCAAGTGGTTCCTGCTGCCAGGCGACAAACGTCTGTTGTTGGTCCTGATGATGATCATTGATAATAATAATAAATAATAATAAAAGAAGTGTTCCTCTAAAACATTTTTTATATAAAAATAAAAATAGATTATTGCTCTAAACCTTTTTTTCTAATAACAAAAAATGAATTAATGCTTTAAAAAAGTATCTGATAATAATAAATATTAAAATTGATAAAATAAAAATAATAAATAGATTTTAAAAAATAATATTAATAGTATTTATTATTATTATTATTATGTTCTCACTCCACGCGGGTGTATGGAATATTCCACTGATCCCCTCCATTATCCTCTGACTGCTCTACATACCTGGAAATAGAGTGTAAATAAATAAATAAATAAATTATTCTTATCACCATCACCATCATCATCATCATCATCATCATCATCATCTACCTGAAATGGCTAGCTAGTTCTTGTGGTGGTTTCAGACCTGGCGATTTGCTTCTCCTGAAATAATAAAAAATAATAATAAAATTAATAACTATTAATAATAAAATTAATAATAATAATAATAAACTATTTATATTATCAAAACTATAATCATAATTTATCCCTTAAATTATTATTTTTAATATTTCTTACCTTTTGCATCTTCTTTTGGAAGCTGCTGAGCTGGCCAAACTGGAAAGAATATAATTATTCTTATTATTGATTTTTTTATTCTTATTAATTTTATCGACTTTATTATTATTATTATTATTTACTTCATTATTTATTATTATTGAATCTAATTGTGTAATTATTGATTTAATCTTCGAAATCATCATCATCACCACCTTACAGCTGTTCCATCGCTTTGGTAGTTACAACTATGACAATCGTCATCATCACCGCCACCACCACCAACCACACCCCTCTGTCTTTTTTGGTAACGGTGATGATGATGATGATGATGCTCACTTTTTATTGACATCACATCAAAATTATTATTATTATTAGTTTTGTTGATGTTTCTTTTATTTGTATTATTTGTTGTGTATTCAGTCAGAGTGTTGTTGTTGTTGAATTCTATATCTGACATGACATCCTTTTTAAAGTACCTTCTACCACCACCCACACCTCTACCACCCCCATCCCTAGCCCTACTACTACCGACACCACCACCACCACCATCACCATAACGCCTTTCTACATTATCATAATACCCACCACCCCCACTACAACAACCACCACCACCACTACAACTACCACTCCGATAACCACCACCGCCACAAGCGTTCAGTTTGTTGTAGTTGTAGTTGTTGCAGGGTGTTTCGATTTCCGAGTAGTAGTTTTCATCAGGGTGGTTGTGTTGTTGTTGTTGTTGTTTTTGGTGGTGGTGGTGGTGGTGGTGGTATGGGAGAGGTGGTGATGATGATGACTCGATAAGGTGTCTGGTGGTGGTGATGATGATAATAAATATGATGATGTTTGATGATGAAGATGACGATTATGATGTTAGTAATGATGATGATGATGATGAAGGTAAAACTATCATCAAGAAACCTATAAATTAAAAAAGTAAAAATTTTAATTGTAACAAATTCCACCCACAAACCTTCTTCTCCTGGCGTGCTGATAATGATTCCGAGGATGGTCACCGCCGTCATCATCAGCACCACCGCCACAGCATCCATACAAATCATCATATAAGGCCTCTTCATGTCTGTTGGCATGATGATGATGATGCTGGTGGTGCTGATGATGATGGTCGTTGTAGTTGTTGTGTTGTTGCTTGTGTCTTTGGTTGTTACTGCAACTTCTGCTTGGCCTGTCTCTAGAGCTGGTGATGATAATGATAATGTAAGAAAAATATAATCATCATAAAAATAATAATCATAATATAAATATAAGTAATAAATAAATAATAATAATGATATTAATAAAAATACAATAATATTAATATAAATATTAATAAAATAAATGATAATAATAATAATGATTTAATTTTTAAAATATTAATAATAAAACTCCTGGCCCACTCACCCATCATTATTCTTGACCCCCCTCTCCCAATGCACAGAGAAGCGTTGATCACTACCAGCACCATCATCCTCGTTATCATCATCACCTCCTCCACCCTCACTCATCATAACTCTGTGGTAGTAGTAGTAGTAGTAGAGTATAGTGGTAGTAGTAGTAGTAGTAGTAGTAGTAGTAGTAGTAGTAGTAGTAGTAGTAGTAGTAGTAGTAGTAGTAGTGGTAGTAGTAGTAGTAGCAGTAGTAGTAGTAGTCATGGGAGTAATGGTTATAGTAGCACACCCACCTCCTCCCACTCATAAGAGATAAAGCTCTTGGTAGTGCTGGTGGCTCAACTGAAAAAAATAAATATTTGAAAATAAATATTTGAAAATAAATATTTGAAAATAAATATTTGAAAATAAATATTTGAAAATAAATATTTGAAAATAAATATTTGAAAATAAATATTTGAAAATAAATATTTGAAAATAAATATTTGAAAATAAATATTTGAAAATAAATATTTGAAAATAAATATTTGAAAATAAATATTTGAAAATAAATATTTGAAAATAAGTATTTGAAAATAAATATTTGAAAATAAATATTTTAAACTTAATTCGATTATCATTTATAAAAGTAAACAAACTTATATAAACATTATTTTTATTAGATTTATGAGCTAAATATTTACATTTACTCCAGCGCAATGATCTTTCGCATCCATAACTATTATCATCATTATCATCACCTCATCATACCCATCATCATCACCATCCCATTATCTTCACTACTACCAACCCATCATCATCATCACTACCCCATCATCATCACCACCCCATCATCATCACCACCCCATCATCATCATCACCCCATCATCATCATCATCATCGACCCATCATCATCATCATCATCCCATCATCATCATCACCACCCCATCATCATCATCATCACCACGCACACTCGGGACAACTCTCAGCTCCATCTGCGATTCTCGAAGAGTTGCTGATGACGTCGGGAAATTGTTTACTACGTCTGTTGTTGTTGTTGTTGTTGTTGTATCCGTTTCCGATGTTGTTGTTGTTGTTTTTGCGGGAGATATGATTACTAATGTAGTTGCTGTTGTTGCTGTGCAGTGATTTTATATTTTTGTTGGTGTTTTTGTTATTGTTTTTGTTGTTGTTGATGACGAGACAACCAGCATCGTCGTCATCATCACCAGCACCAACGACAGCATTAGTGTTGTTGTTGTTGTCTAACTTCAAGATACTGCGGACAATGTTGTTGTTGTTGTTGTGGTGGTGGAATGTGACGTTGTGTTTAGTGGTTTTGCGTAGATTTTCGTTTCTGTAGGAATTATTTTTGATAAACAGTAATCATCATCTTCTTCTTCAAAATCATCATCATCATAATCACAATCATTACCATGATCATCAACATCATCACCATCATCATCATCATCATCATCATCATCATCATCATCATCATCATCATCATCATCATCATCATCCTTATCACTATCATCATACCTCACCTCTGATACATTCTATTTCCAAAATTGATAACTCTTGTATTTGTAGTAGCGATCGATTTGGTATCATCATCATCATCGTCATCATCATCATCATAACCATGCACAGTGCCATCATCATCATCATCATCGTCATCATTATCATCATGTTTGTTGTCTTGAGCTTGTTGTTGGCTACTGAAACTGCCCCATCTCTTAAACCTGCTGTAGTGGCGGTGGTGGTGGTAGTAGTAGTAGTAGTAGAAGTAGTAGTAGTAGTAGTAGTAGTAGTAGTAGTAGTAGTAGTAGTGGTAGTAGCAGTAGTAGTGTAATAGTAGTAGTAGTAGTATTAGTAGTAGTAGTAGTAGTAGTAGTAGTAGTAGTAGTAGTAGTAGTAGTAGTAGTAGTAGTAGTAGCAACAGTAACTCACCTGGTCAGAGATTCCCTCTTCTTCTTGCTACTATAATCATAATCATCATAATCAATATTCATCCCTTTAATTCCATTATCACTACTCCTCTTCTTCTTCTTCTTATTACTCTTACTACTACTACTACCATCACCACCATTCATCTTCCCGCCAAGCGTTAAACTACTTCCCTTTCCATCATCATTATCATTTCTACTTTTCTTATTATTGTTGCTATTATTCTCTTTATTATTCTGTTTATTATTATTCTCCTTATTCTCCTCAAGAGGAGTGGTGGTGAGACGGGTGAAGAAGGCGTGGTGTTCCATGAGGGTGGAGACCAACCTCTTGCACGCCCCCCTGCCCTCACACTCCACCCCCACCCCTATCGTGTCCCCCTGTTGGATGGATGGATTGATGGGTTTGGTGGATGGGTTGGATGGTTGGGTTGAATGGTTGGGTTGAATGGATGGTTGGGTTGGATGGTTGGGTTGGATGGATGGGTTGGATGGTTGGGTTGGATGGTTGGGTTGGATGGTTGGGTTGGATGGTTGGGTTGGATGGTTGGGTTGGATGGATGGGTTTGGTGGTTGGGTTTGGAGGGGTTTGGTGGAGAGTTGGGTGTGTGGTTGGGTTGGTTGGAGTTGGGTGGGTGTTGTAGAACTGATGGAAAAGCTTGAGATGAGAAAACACTTTTAGTGATGGGATGGATAGATTGAGGTGAGTGGGTTAAAGAGAGATGGTTTGGATGGTGTGTGGTGGGTAGAGATAGACTGTTTGGATGATGGACTGGATGGGGAAGGGTGGATGGGATGGGATGGGATGGAGGGGTGTGATGGGTGAATGGGATGGAGGAGTGGGATTGAGGGATGAATGGGATGAAGGAGTGGGATGGAGGGATGGATGGAGGGGTGGATGGGATGGAGGGATGGATGGGATAAAGGAGTTGGATGGAGGGGTGGGATGGGTGGATGGGATGGAGGGGGTGGATGGCAGAGCACACGAACGTATTTGTCTTGCACTTTCAGCGATATTGTCTTGTTCTTGTACGAGATCTTAACAAGTCTTGGCCTGTGGTGATGATGATGGAGATGATAGTGATGATGCAAATAATGATGATGATGGTGATGATAGTAATGTTGATGATGATGATGATGATGATAGTGATGATGATGATTATAATGATGGAGATGATAACAATGATAATGATGGAGAAGATGTTGGTAATTATGATGACGATGATAATGGTGTCGACGACCATGATGATGATGATGACGACGATGGTGATGATGACGATGACGACGATGATGATGATGATAACGACGATGATGATGATGAAGTCACCAGAAGTAGGCAGCAGTCTTGTGTTTATTCTTGAAGATGAGAATGCCAATGGGTGAGAGACCGACCATGGTGTCGATGTTGTTGGTGGCCTGTAGGGGGTGGGTGTGTGGGTGGATGAATGAATAGGTGGATAGATGAGTGGGTCAGCGGATGAAGAAATGAATAGAAAGACAGATTAGTGCGTGGTTAGATTTAACTAACCTGCTTTCATCCACTCCCCCAGCCACTTTCCCACAAAAAAAATCCCCACCCCCCCCAACCCATATCTCCCCCAAAAACCATTCCTACCCACCAACCCATAGCTCCCCCACCAACCCACCCACCCACCCACCTTGACAGGGTGCAGGTCAACCCCATAGCAGTCCAACCACTTCACCCTGTCCAAGAACCGAAACTCACACCTCTCTTGCGATGAGCCACTGTGGAGTGGTGGTTATGGTGGGTGGTGGTTATGGAGTGGTGGGCGTTGGTGGTGGGTGGAATGGTGGTGGTGGTGAGTGGTGGGGTGGGTAGTGGTGGTGGGTAAGAGTGGTGGTGGTGGTGAGTGGTGGTGGGCGGTGGTTGGTGGTGGTGGTTATGGGGTGGAATGGTGGTGGTGGTTGGTGGTGAAAAAATTGATAGTGGTGGTGGGTTGGTGGTGAAAAATTGATGGAAAGATGGTGGTGGATAGGTTGGTAGTGGTGAAATGATGCTGGTGGTGGTGGTTGATGGTGGCAGCGAGTTTTGGAAAACAGAATGGGTGATGGGGTCGGTGGAAGGGAGGGCAGTGTTGTGGTGCAAGTGGATGGGATTTCCTCCTTATAGATTAATATGTGCTTCCGGATCTACTTGTGCATATTTGGGAGCAAATCGAAGAGTGTACTCACGCCAGCATTCTATAGAGTTGAATCGCCTCTTGTTTGAACTCCTCGAACCCACCACAGCCACCACCCTCCTTCGCCACCTTCTCCTCCCCCTCCACCCACTCATCCACCACCATATACTGCTTGAAGTCGTCATCTTCTATAACCTCCCCGTTATAGTCCCCTCTTTCACCTGTATTTATTGGAGGGAAGGGGGGGGAGGGTTAAGTGGGTGGAGGGACATCCCAACTTTCCATCATGCCCACTAACCCCTCCAAAAAATCACCCCATCTTACATCAACCCCCCTCCATACCAACCCACCCCCTCCATCCCTTCCAGCCTACCCATTCACCCCCCCCCCCACCCCAACCCACCCCCTCCCTCCCTCCCAGCCCACCCATTCACCCCCTCCCAACTCACATTGCATAACGTAGGCGGTGAGCTTTAAGGCCATATTTCTAGAAACGGGAAGTTTCTTGGAGGCTATGTCCTGCCTCACTTGCAGGAAAAACATCAGTCTGCCAGGGAGGGGTGGAGGGGGGAGGTTGGGATGATGGTGGAAGAGGAGGTAGAGGAGGGGAGGGGGGTGGAGGTGATAGAGTGATGGTTGGATGAAAGAAGGGCGCTTGAGTGTGGAGAATAGGGTATTGGTATTAGAAGTGTGGTGGTCGAATATTCTTGAAAATGTTAAAATAGAAACTTTTAAAGTTTTTTGTAGTTTATATCCCCCCCCCCCCATTAAAATCCATTTTTCCCTCCCATCCCCCCTCAAGTGCCAACCTCCCCATCCATCCATCCATACCCCCCTCCCTCACCCTTCTACATACCCACTAAACCATCTTCTCCCTCCCTCACCCAACCATCCATCCACTCCACTCCACCCTCCCCCTCCCCCACCCACCTCTCCACCCCGGTCAACTTGCACGGATCGACCGCATAAAACCTAACCACCAAAAACAACACAGGTAACATATCATTGGTCGATACAGCATCATCATCATCACCACTCTTGCTACTGACGGTCATGATGGTAGTTGCGGGCAGTTGACTATTTATTGTTTTAGACATGGTTAGCCATTTCTGAAACGTTAAAAAATTTAATTTTAGTTTTTAAAAATGTTTTATTAATATTTTTTTACAATTATATTTTCACATACTGTTTATGTGAAATTTAGATTCCCATATTTAATACTATTATTACCTTTCCAACCATACCCCTTTCCCCCCCACCAATTATCACCTTGTCCACTTTAACCCTTTTACCCATTCCAACCCCATCCCCCCGTCATCACCTGGTTATTAGCATCATCATGATATCTGAGACCAAAGTAAGCGATGGATCTTATATCCAGGTTACGACACACTGCTGTCAGTAGGACAATCGCCCTCTCACTTAACTGTGGGGGAGGGGTGGTTTGGCGTTGGTTATGAGATTGAATTGGCACATGATGATGATAGTGGTGGTGATGATGATGATGATGATAGTGGTGATGATGATGATGGTAGTGGTGAAGATAATTATATTTTTTGAAAAAACCTTAATATCAAAGAGAATATATGAGGCGTCCAGAAGTTGAACTCTGCATGTATATCTGATGGAAAAAAGAAATGAGTAGATTACTAAAATATAAAATAATTTTATTTATAATTATAATTAGACTTTTATTAATAAGTATTATTATTACTTTAAGATAAATCGAATGAATCTTGGATGCACACCTGGCAGACTGTGAAGGAAGTGTTTCTACTGAAGCCAATCTTTTTTCACGAATTTTCTTCTTCAAAGCTTTTGGAAACAGTTTCGAAATGGCGTTCAACATGGTACTTTGCAAAAGTAACTTTGGAATGTTTGCAAAAGAATTTCGAGATGAGTTTTAAAATTATCGTAGCTTTTGACTTTGCAATTGAATTATTAAATTATTTTTATAATTAACTTAAAATATATAAAACGTAAAAAACTTTTGGGACTTTGATAGCTTGACTCTAACAATGAGTTTAAATTTCGCGTTATTTCATCGGTTCTACTAACTCCAAGCACCTTGAATTTAAATATTTTATTATTCAAAATATTATTTTTTGCGAATAAAAAAAATATATATATTTTTATTTGCAATAAAAGTAAGCAGTTAAACGCATAAATTCGTTTAGAATAAAATTGCAAAAAAAACTAAGATAACTTTTCAGCTTTTGCAATCTCACCTCCAGCCTTCACAATTCCTGGCAGAAAAGACATGAAGAAATACCCAAACGTGAAATCAATTCTCAAAAAGTCAAGCTTTTTGTACGTTTTTCTGAGTTGGAACCTTCTAGGCTATTGCATTTATCGCTACATGAGACCTACAAATGAAGAACGAGAAAAAATTAATTGGAAAGCCATGACCCAGTGTATGCCCACTATTTGCAAATTACTTATTTTATTAGTTATTTTGCAATTTTTTTGCAAAATTTGGCTAATCTGCAGGGTAAAAAGTCTTGCAAATCTTTTGCCACTAACCACACACACAAATTTTCACTTTATTTTTCTGAACCATTTTTCTTATTCTACTCTCCGCCCTTCCATTACCATCACCATTCACTTTTCACCAGCTCAGAAGTACATTTCAATGATGACGGACACTGAAGACGAAGTGGAGGTGGTCCGACTAAGGGGGTTGGCCAGAGAGAGGACTGACATCAAGACCTCGGGCGAATTCATCCTACCCCCTCCACCCATCCCTCCATCTTCCCCCATCTCTCCATCCACCTCATCCTTGCAATCTTGAGCCCTATATTTCCTCTTGAATTAAATATGTTTAGTCTTGGATCATACTTATAATCTTTGTTTGTGTTCATGATTGATGGTTTTGTAATTGAGGGATTGTGGGTGGATTCGGCATGAAAATGAAAATTCAAAATGTCAATATTTTTTTTAAACAAAAAATTTCATTTTTTTCAACATCAAATATAAAATGCTAACTTTAATACAAATGTATACACTATTAATTTTGTACACAGAACCACAAATAAATGCATACATTTATATAAAAACATACAAAAAGCATAACAATGTAAAATGACAAAAAAAAGCAGAAATATTCAACAAACTATTAAACATACGAACACGCACAGACAAAAACTATTGAACACACGAAGACACACACAAACAAAAACTATTAAACATACGAACACACACAAACAAAAACTATTAAACATACGAACACATATAAACAAAAACTATTAAACACACGAAGACACACACAGCAATCCAGGTTGTACTGGGAGGCACGGGGTCGTGACCTTTCGAAAAAATGAAACACTGAGATTAATGTCATTCTGTTCGTCCGTGTGTGTGTGTTTGTGTGTGCGCGTGTGTGTGTGTGTGTGGGTATGTGTGTGTGTCTCTGTGTTAGCGTATACAAATTTATTCAATGGAAAATATTCAAAGCAATTGTCTAGCAAATAAGAAAACACCCTTAAACTAACGTAAACGAAAATACATAGATACACACAAAAAAAGTTAGCTAGACACACTGACACACACAAACACATACACACACACACACACTCGATGGGATGGTTTGATTATAAAATGAATCTGTCATAGATAATGTGATATGACGTCGGATGCAAAACTATTATTCCTATTTTTCAAATGTTTTTTTCTTTCTCAATGACGTGGCATTTCATTATATTTTTTAATATTTTTCAAAATTATAATTTTCTTACTTCTACAACCACAAACATTCTCAACTCAATGCACGCATTTATGAGTTTTTTTTTGTTTTTTAGCATGTTAAACTTGACTTTTTCTTCTCCGTATTAGGAATACGCTCAATTTTTCCAATAAGTTTTCAATCGATTTTTTTTCCCAAAATTTTATTTCAAATTTTTTTCGTTTTCTTTAATAATTTTTATTATATTTTTAAATAACAACAATAATAATACTTTTTATTATATCTATATTTGAGATTCGATAAAGATAGTCTTCTAATTAATTCATTTTCTATTAATGACATTATATTAATGATATTATTGGTCTATCACTACTACTACTACCACTATTAATACTACTAATACTACTACTACTACTACTACTACTACTACTACTACTACTACTACTACTACTACTACTACTACTACTACTACTACTACTACATCAACAACTACTACTACTACTTCTACTACTACTACTACTACTACTACTACTACTACTACTACTACTACTACTACTATTACAACTACTACTACTACTACTACTACTACTACTACTACTACTACTACTACTACTACTACTACTACTACATCAAAAACGACTACTTCTACTTCTACTACTACTACTACTACTACTACTACTACTACTACTACTACTACTACTACTACTACTACTACTACTACTACTACTACTACTACTACTACTACTACTATTACTTCTGTTATGACGGAGGGCGTGGTGGAGAGAATGATAGGGGGCGGTGGATGACGTTTTGAGATGCATTAATGCACATTTAGAAGCTTAACATCACTAATAACGACAAAAACTATGTTAATAGTAGTAGTAGTAGTGGTAGTAGTAGTAGTGGTAGTAGTAGTAGTAGTAGTGGTAGTACTAGTTGTGGTAATAGTAGTAGTAGTAGTAGTAGTAGTAGTAGTAGTAGTAGTAGTAGTAGTAGTAGTAGTAGTAGTAGCGTTGCATATTCAAATATTGATACATAGATCATGTGAACTCTTCTCAAGTCGATGTACCATCTGCTTGCAAGATATGCAAATGTACCAGGGAAAGAATATTCAAATTAAATAATATGAACAATTTTATGGAAAAGGAAATTCAAATTAGAATGAGATATATAAAAAATGAAAATTAAATTAAATTAATAATAAATATTTAACGAAGAAAATACGCCTTAATTAATTATAATTTAGTTTTTTTTTAACCATCGGAATGCAGGGTTTTGTTCATCTCCTAATTGAAAAACTAATTAATCCCATGAAAAATTAACTATTTTACTTTTTCTAGTTTTTATTAGTTTTTAACAACTTTTGTTTTGCGTTAACATAAATTAGATAAATGCTTGCAAAACAAACCAGCGCCTGTTGGAGTTTTTTCCAAAGGTTTACAAAAAATAGGAAAAAACAGATTTTTATTATATTTATAAAGAAAAAATAATTTTAAAACTGTTAAAAGCAGAGAAAAAAAATTGTGAATTTTAAAAATAAAAGTTAAAATTTGTGATTTGATGAGTAGAGAAAAATTCAATATTTCAATTTTGTCTTGTGAAAAAATAATGTAAAAAGAAAATTTAAATTAGTTTGGAAAAATCTGAATGATTTGTTTATAAAAGATTTTAAATTTTATAAAAAAAGAGAATATATCTATTTAAATTTGTGTTTAGGTGTTAAGATGGCTTTATTGAGGCGATACTGAAGATGTTAAGTTATATTTAAACAGGAAACAATGTAGGGGTCAGAAAATTATAGTAGCAGAAGTGGTAGTAGTAGTAGTCGTAGTAGTAGTAGTAGTAGTAGTAGTAGTAGTAGTAGTAGTAGTAGTAGTAGTAGTAGTAGTAGTAGTAGTAGTAGTAGTAGTATGGTAGTAGTAGTAGTAGTAGTAGTAGTAGTAGTAGTAGTAGTAGTAGTAGTAGTAGTAGTAGTAGTAGTAGTAGTAGTAGTGGTAGTAGTGGTAGTAGTAGTAGTATTCGTAGTAGTAGTAGTGGTAGTAGTGGTAGTAGTAGTAGTAGTGGTAGTAGTAGTAGTAGTAGTAGTAGTAGTAGTAGTAGTAGTAGTAGTAGTAGTGGTAGTAGTAGTAGTAGTGGTAGTAGTGGTAGTAGTAGTAGTAGTGGTAGTAGTAGTAGTAGTAGTAGTAGTAGTAGTAGTAGTAGTAGTAGTAGTAGTAGTAGTAGTGGTAGTAGTAGTAGTAGTTTTTCTCAAATAATTTAACCGCCTACCTCACTCTCCATCATTTACTCTTCCATTTATTAATTTGCCGCTGTCGCTTAGTCGTCACTCTAATTTGAATCCATCCATCCATCCATCCATCCATCCATCCATCCATCCATCCATCCATCCATCCATCCATCCATCCATCCATCCATCCATCCATCCATCCATCCATCCATCCATCTATCCATCCATCCATCCATCAGACGGTCACAATGATTAATGTTCTTGACCTTGACCCTTGCAATCTTAGACACGAATAATAAAACCTGGGAAGGAGAAGAAGGGAGAAGAGAACATAATAATAATAATAATAATTTTTAATAGTATTGCTTAAATGATGATAATATAATAATAATCATGATCATTAGTTATATTAATAGTATGAATATAATTAGAAAAATCAAAAAAAGATCTTAGATCTTTCCATTCTCAAATGCCGACATTTTGTTCAAGTTTAAAATTCACAATTTGATTTTTTCATGTCATTTATTTTTTCTTGATTTATTTCATTTAATTTAATTTTTGATTATTTTTGTTTTTGTTTTGTTTTTCTGCTATTCTTTATTAGAGTATCCAAGGCGTTTCTGGATTGATGAAAGGGGCGTTGATGAAGAGTTGATTTAAATGGATGGATGGATGGATGGATGGATGGATGGATGGATGGATGGATGGATGGATGGATGGATGGATGGATGGATGGATGGATGGATGGATGGATGGATGGATGGATGGATGGATGGATGGATGGATGGATGGATAGATGGATGGATGGATGGATGAATGAATGGATGTATGAATAGATGGATGGATGGATGGATGAATGGATGCTTGGGTGGATGGATGGATGGATGGATGGACGAATGGATGAATGGATGGATGGATGGATGGATGGATGATGAGGGATGGATGGATGGATGGATGAATGGATGGATGGATGGATGGATGGATGGATGGATGGATGGATGGATGGATGGACGGATGGATGGATGGATGGATAGATAGGTGGATGGGTGAATGGATGGTTGAATGAAAGAACAAATGGGTGGGTGAAAGAATGAATAACTGATCAAAAAATTTAGATTCTGAGAAAATGATAAAACTATTATCCATCTGTCCATCTATCCATTCATTCATCCATCTGTCCATCTATCCATCCATCCATCTATCCATTCATCCCTCCATCTATCCATCTATCTGTCCATCAATCCATCCATCTATCCATCCATCCATCCTTCAACCCATCCATCCATTCCTCTATACATCTATTTATCCATCCTTCCATTCATCTATCCGTTCCTCCATCCATCCTTTCAGCCTCCTCTCCATCCATCTTCATTTTCTTCCCTTTGACAGCTCCTTCCTAGCAATGCAAGCTCTAATGTCCTTTCTTTCCTTCCTTCATTCCTTCCTTCATTCTTTCCTTCATTCATTCCTTCTTTCATTCCTTTCTTCCTTCATTCCTTCCTCCCTTCATTCCTTCCTCCCTTCCTTCCTTCATTCCTTCCTTCATTCCTTTATCCCAATTCCTCCTCCTTCTTTTCTTGCAAACATTTTGTGCCTTCATTAAATTTATTTTCTTCCAATTCATTCATTTCTTATACTGGTTATTTATTTACATTTATAATTCATTATTTTGAGTTTTTTCCGCGTTCACTCTCCCCACCACCACCCTATGGTCAGCGGTACATTTGTGTTTTTTTATTTTAAACTATAGTTTTTTTTATATCTTTTTTTTAATAGAAAAAATATCAAATGCTTGTTGGTTTTAGAAGCTAAAAAAATAATTTCTCCAAGAAAAAAAACTTGCAATCTAAACGCTTTTTAATAAAGATGAATGTTTTTCCAAAATGTCTCTTTTAAAAAACGAGAGTTTTAAAAAAAAGAAAAAACTTTGAAAAATGTTTAGATTTCAAAGCAGCTTTTTCACCATGATTTATATAGCCATTAGCTTGGAGTAGAAAAGTATTTTTGAAGTAGAAAAATTGGAATATAAAAATTGTGTTTTGTTTTTTTTCGGTTACATAAAAACAAAATAAGGAGATTAAAGGAACAAATTGAAAAATGGAGATT
>OX030969.1:4889123-4899123 GCA_943735955.1 Piscicola geometra | reverse complement strand
CACACACACACACACACACACACAACACAGAAGGACAGAGTCAATAACTCACTCAAGCATTTCAACTTCACGTCGACCTAGGATCGATCAATCGTCAGGGGGAGGAGTCAATTTTGATTAACAGCTGTCAATCAAGTGCTTTTTGCCGCCAAGATGGATTCTCGCCATGCTTTTAACTTGAAATGTGGGCGTGGCTAGCTGTCGTGACCGACAGGTATCTATCGATCTTATTCATTCAATGTCTCTGTGTGTGTCTGCTTGTCTGTTTGTGTGTATATTTGATTATGTGTTTCTGTTTCTTTGTTTTTTTGTGTATGTGTGAGTGGGTTATCCTTTTATCTTTTTTTATTTCCACTTTTTTTGTTTTTTCTTAAGTTTTGGCTCAATTTTTCGATTTAAAAACATAAAACTGAAATAAAAAATAGATAAAAAAATTATTTTTTAATAGAAAAAAACAAATTTGAAAAATCAGCCATTCATTAATGATTCCGTCACTAATTACCAGAAAAATCAATTTCCAATTCATCTTAATAGTTTTGCTCTAAAAACTAAATCTACACCAAAAATATGTCTAAAAAATCAGAAGAGCTCAATAACTTTTTATTTATTTTCTTTTAGATGAAAAACATGGTTTAAAAACTCTAGGATAATAAATAAAAAGTTTTTTCTATAAAAACACATCTTTTTAATACAAACCATAATTTATGGTTACTGATGTTGATGCAATTTATCAGTTATTTTCGTAAAAAAACATTTTTAGTTTTGCAAAACTCTTTCATATTTATCTCCAATATTTTTCAAAAATCAATTTTACTCTACATCTGTGCCTATTAGTGCATTTACCTTAACATTAACCTGAGATTCGCCAAACTTTAATTTTCGTTTGTATAAAGGTTGATATCTAACACAAACCCGTTTATTTATAGTAATATTAATACTTTTTTAAAAAATTAAAAAAAAACATATATATATATATATTAAAAACGCATACTGCCCATTTAAAAACATTTATTTATTTATATTTAAAATAAATAATTGTATTTATAGATAAACATAAATAAAAGTAAATAAACACATATATAAATGTTTTTTGTGTTTCATGTTTATATAATGTAGTCCAAAACATATACACACATACACAAAAACACACAAACATATATAAATGATAAGTCTTATTGTGTGTATAAGACGACGTTTTACTATGTTTGTAGCTTGTATTTGTTTGAAGAAAGCTTTGAAAGTTAAAGAAAAAACGTTTAAAAAAGAATAAAAATTAGAGAAAAACAACTTTTAAAGTGGTTGAACGAACTTTTAATTTTGAAAATCAGTTTTGCAGTTTTTTGTGTGTTTGAAATAACTGAAAATTAAATTCAAAGTAGCATTTTGCTGCCGGATATAAGCAGAAAAAACGGGAAATCGAAGGGTTTTTAGATAAGAGGATAGTTTGTGGGATAAGGTAATCTGAATTGAGGTGCTCCATCCCATCCATCAAGTAACTTTATCCAAGTTTCGCATTGTATAAAGTTGGGATGTGTTGGGATTTGAAACTGGGATTTTGCTACTTTTGCTTTGATGAAGACATCTTTTATCCCAATTTTGGATAGATTATGGATGGATTATTGAGGTGACAGTTTCTATTATACGTTGGCATTGTTGTTATATCGAAAAATACAAAAAACTTGTATAAAAAGTCAAGATACAATACAAACCTGTCTCAGAAACATAAAAGTATAAAAAGTTTGTATTAAAAAATTGATGTTTTTTGTATCTACATCATCTTTAAGTCGGAAATAAATTAGAAATTAAACTTGGATTGTTTCAACACATGTGTTTGTTGCTTGCTATGCACAGTTGGAGGTTCTGATCAACTAATACTACTACTACTACTACTACTACTACTACTACTACTACTACTACTACTACTACTACCACTACTACTACTACTACTACTACTACTACTACTACTACTACTACCACTACTACTACTACTACTACTACTACTACTACTACAACTACTACTACTAGTACTTCTACCACTAATACTACTACTACAGCAACAAGAACACTGAATCAATAGCGAAGGTTTGAAAGGCCTCGTTTAAAATGTCAGACAAGGTGAGTCGACGTTTGAACATCATTTCAGACCCCACACACCCTGTTTAACCACTGTTTAAAGAATCATTACATTGTTTTAAGCAGCCTATGGGTTGATCTCCCCTTCTCTCCATCTATCCATCCATCTATCCGTTCATCTATTCATTCATCTATCCATTTCATCCATCTGTCTAAGTTTTTCCTCTTCTTCAGTCTTTCCAACTATAGTCTTTCATCCCACTTCTCCAACTCTTTCATCCCTCAACCAACTCATCCTATTTCTCCAACCAGTACCCACCATCCTCGTCTTATTATCCCATTTCATAACTTTCTTTTTCCCTCTCATTTCATTCTTCATTCCACTTTTTTTTCCCTTCTCCACCATCCTCTACATTTCTTGCACCACTTCCCCTCTTTCCATCCTATCCATCTTTCATCCTTTCCAACCTTCCACCATTCCATTTTCAACCATTTTAACCCATCCACTAATTCAACCTTATCCACTTTCCACTCTTCCCACCCCTCTATCCACTCCCCCCTACATCAACTCCACTTCATCCCTCCACCCACTCCATCCTTCCACCCATTCCTCTATCCACTCCACCCCTCCTCTATCCACTCCACCCCTCCTCCATCCACTCCACCCTTCCTCCATCCACTCCCCCTTACATCAACTCCACTTCTCTTCTATCCACTCCCCTCTCCATCCACTCATCCTTCCATCCACTCCACCACTCCTCCATTCACTCCACACACTCCACCACTCCACCCTTCCTCCCATCCACTCCACCCTCCTCCATCCACTCCACCCTTCTTCCATCCACTCCACCCCTCCTCCATCCACTCCACCCCTCCTCCCATCCACTCCACTCTCCTCCATCCACCTCCACCCCTCCTCCCATCCACTCCACCTCTCCTCCATCCACCTCCACCCCTCTTCCATCCACTCCACCTCTCCTCTATTCACTCCACCCTCCTCCATCCACTCCCCCTTACATCCACTCCACCCCTCCTCTATCCACTCCACCCCTCCTCCATCCACTCCACCCTTTTTCCATCCACTCCACCCCTCCTCCATCCACTCCACTCCTCCTCCCACCCCCGCCAATCAACTGCACGAGCGCTTACGTAAGTGTAACCTTTTAGGCCTCCTTACACGAGCATCGATCCCAACTAATGTTCATTGACGCATCTTATATGGGGGTGTTTGTGGAATGGTTGGTTGGAATGGTTAGAGAGGGGTGGGGTGTTTGTGGATGGTTGGTTGGAATGGTTGGAATGGTGGGGGAGGAGGTTGTTTGTGGATGGTTGGTTGGAATGGTTAGAGAGGGGGAAGGTTGTTTGTGGATGTTTGGTTGGAATGGTTAGAGAGGGGGGTTGTTTGTGGATGGTTGGTTGGAATGGTTAGAGAGGGGGGTTGTTTGTGGATGGTTGGTTGGAATGGTTAGAGAGGGGGGGGGGTTGTTTGTGGATGGTTGGTTGGAATGGTTAGAATTGGGGAGTGTGGGGGAGAGGAGGGGTTGTTTGTGGATGGTTGGTTGGAATGGTTAAAGAGGGGAAGGGGGGTGGTTTGTGGGTGGTTGGAAGAATGGTTAGAATTGGGAAGAGGGTTTGTGGATGGTTGGTTGGAATGGTTAGAGAGAAAGGGTTGTTTGTAGACGGTTGGTTGGAATGGTTAGAGAGGGGAAGGGAGAAGGTTTGTGGATGGTTGGTTGGAATGGTTAGAGAGGGGGAGGGTTGTTTGTGGATGGTTGGTTGGAATGGTTAGAGAGGGGGGGGGGTTGTTTGTGGATGGTTGGTTGGACTGGTTAGAGAGGGGGGGGGGGTTGTTTGTGGATGGTTGGTTGGAATGGTTAGAGAGGGGGGTTGTTTGTGGATGGTTGGTTGGGATGGTGGGGAGAGGGTGGGGGGGGGGGGGGGGAAGGGGAATGAGTCTTCACAGCAAGGGAAGTGGGTTGTATTGGTTGGATTAGTGGAAAAAGATACTTTTATGGGGGAATGGTGGAGGAGAAGGTTGTGGATCGGGTTTGCATGTAGTTTGGATGGTGAGGGGAAAGATTTTATGCGGGTGGAATGGTTGTTTGGGGTGAAGTTTTAGGGTGGGGGAAGGAGGGCTAGATTTCAGGGTTAGTTGCTTTGATTTTTGGTGAGAGAGTTCAAGAGGTTTTTAGTGGCAAAGATAAATCGAAAGCTTTTTTTATTTTTAAAAAAATGTTTAGTTATGAGTATTTGAGGTATTTTGTAGCGACGCAACGTTATAACGTGCAATAAAAAACACACAGACATAAAGACACATACAACTACACACACAGACATAAAGACACATACAACTACACACACAGACATAAAGACACACATACAACTACACACACAGACATAAAGACACACATACAACTACACACACAGACATAAAGACACACATACAACAACACACATAGACAAAAACACACACATACAACTACACACATAGATATAAACACACACATACAACTAAACACACACACACAGACAAACACACACACACGAACGAACACACACAAACAAACACACGGACAAACAAACACTCAGACACAAACACACACACACACAAACAAACACACACACACACACAAACAAACACACACACACACCCATCATAAATCACCGAAGCACACACAGACACATAAAAGAACAATAGAAGAGCATTGCAAAGACGAACTTGAATGAGAATTTATATGATTTATTGAAAAATTATTTAAAAATAATATTAAAAATAATCTTTAAATTCATTTTGATTTATAAAATAAATATGTAAAAAAAAAGATTTGTTAAATAAATATTTTAAATAAAAGTGTTTTTTATTTGCATTTACAAGCAGTTGTATTGATTAATTTTGTTTACTTTGAAGTGACTTCTGTTGTTGAAAAGAAGAAATGTTTGAAAACATATACAGAAAAACCAAAAAACATACAAACAAACACACACATACACACACGCACCCAAACACACGCATTCACGAGCACACACATACACATGTACACACAAATTACAAATCCAATAAAATATTGATTATGTATTAGTTGTTATGTGTGGGTCTCACATGATAACATGAACAACATAAAAACTGATAGTCAAAAAAACAAAAAAATTAAAAACGGGAATTTATCATTGATTTTTGATGTCAGAATTAAAAATAAACAATAAAAATGCAATTTGTTTTAAAATGCATAAAATAAATAAACAATAAATTGAGAAATGAAAAACTATTTTTAAAAATCAAAATGAGGTTGTAATAGCGATCAAAGATTATGCAATAGAAGAATTAATTTTTATAAAAAAAAGATAAAGAAGATGATACAAAAAATAATAAAACTAAAAAAAACAATAAAAACAATACTGACAAGAAAAAACAACAATAGTTTTAAAAAAAACAAAATAAAAAAGTCCTGATGATGATAGTAATAGTATGGCTTAATTTAACGATGAGGACAACCTCTTACTGCACCGGGAGATTATCACAGGGTGACTTAAATACTCTACTAAACACTGCACCCACTATACCACCCCCCCTGTTGTCTACTCTCCTACTACTACTATTACTACTACTACTACTACTACTACTACTACTACTACTACTACTACTACTACTACTACTACTACTACTACTACTACTACCACTACTACTACTACTACTACTACTACTACTACTACTACTACTACTACTACTACTACTACTACTACTACTACTACTACTACTACTAATACTACTACTACTACTACTATTACTACTACAACTACTAGTACTATTACTACTACTACTACTACTACTACTTCTACCACTACTACCACAGCTTAATAAACACAGTGCCACTACAACTGGCATTTATTAATAACTTTTGAGCAGCAACAGTAACAATAAAACCACAAAAACAGGGGGAAAAAACTTTTTTCTAAATTAAAATTTTCAATTAAATTTATTTAATCGAAAAATTCATTCGTAAAAACAAAAATAAAAACTAATTTTCAGCTCAAGTCTTAACCTTTTTTGCATATATATTTTGAATAACCAGTTAGTGTGAACCATGGCGAACTTCTTAACAAAGCACTGTGTGTTTTCATGGGTTTTAACCTGATTTGTTAGTAAAGTTTTTTAATGTTTTTTGTGTTTTTAAATAAATAAATAATCGAATGGAAACTTTATATTTGCATTTTCTTTGTATCATTGGGTATAAAAATAGTTTTGCAAAATGGTACAAACTTGTGTGGAAGTATACAAAAAGATAAATACAAAAAGGTAAATAAAAAAAGGTATACAAAACAATACAAAGACTTTTGAAGCATACAAAGTTTTGCTTTGCCGTTGTTTACACTATTAAGACTTCATTAAGCCTAATCGTCTCTTATGTTTATCCATTATTCATTCGGACATGTGTGTGTGTGTTGTGTGTGTGTGTGTGTGTGTGTGTGTGTGTGTGTGTGTGTGTGTGTGTGTGTGTGTGTGTGTGTGTGTGTGTGTGTGTGTGCATGTATGTGTGTGTGTGTGTGTGTGTGTGTGTGTGTAACTTAGTTCTAATTTCGCCAGTTTGAAGTTGAAGTCCCTCTCTCCAACAACCACAACGACACGGCCCTCTACAACAACAACAGCCACAACAACAACAACAACACACCCAACAACAACAACATAAGTGTTACGAGCAGTAACGACAACAACAACAAAAGCAACATCAACAACCACATTAACGGCAACAACGCAGACATAACACCCAGCAACAACAACCACAACAGCTCCAGCCACAACAACTACAACGCCCTTCAACAACAACAACTACAACAACAACAACATCTCAACAACAACAGCAACAACAACATGTTCGACCCTGTTCATTCTCCGAATTCCTCGGCCTACCACCTCCACAACCACTTCCCGCCATCTTACAACATGAACCCCACTTCCGGCTCCCTCACACCCTCTTCCGTTTCAGGCGAAAACCAAATGAAACGAGACAAAGACTCTGTATATGGGTAGGTCATTTTTTTAATTAAAAAATCGCTATTTAAATATCAAAACAACTATCAATGGTATCATTATCATTATTTGTTTCATATTGTTATTTATTATTATCATAATTTTCATTATTATAATATAATTTCCATGTTTGCTCTCATGTTACTAATACAAGATAAAGCTACAAATGCTAGCTTAGAGGGGAAAGGGCAATTAGAGGGTTGAGATAAAGGTAGGAATGGATGGAGGGATGGATGGATGAATAAATACATGGATGAAGGGATAGATGGATGAATAAACACATAGATGAAGGGATGGATGGATGAATAAATACATGGATGAAGGGATGGATGGATGAATAAATACATGGGTAAAGGGATCAATGGATGAACCCACCGTCATCCCAATTTCATCCCATATCATTATTTTTTCTTTACTTGACATTCCGTCCATCCTCCACCATTTATTATTTTTATTTTTCCAAAAAGTCGAAACGATGCGTAAGGACAATCTTTCTAACTAAAACTTTCTATTTTCTCACCTATTTTGAACTCACCCCCGTCCCACCCCACCCCTGTCTCCCTCCCACCTCCCCTCATACATCTACACTCTCCTCACCCTCCTAACCCTCCTCCCCCTCACCAATCAATCTCTCTACAGACACCCTCTCTTCCCGCTCCTCGCGTTGATTTTTGAGAAATGTGAGTTGGCCACCTGCACACCCAGAGAGCCCAGGATCGCAGGCGGCGACGTCTGCTCCTCAGAGTCGTTCAACGAAGACATTCGAGTCTTCTCCAATCAGGTCCGCTCGATTTTTTGGGGGGATTGTCGAGGATTTGGGGCGGATGGTACGGGTAGTGATGGTGCTGGAGGGGGGGGTCAGGTGATGGTGATTTTAGTGGTTGTGATGGTGATTATAATTTTTTTGAACGGATTTGCCCTGGGTTAGAATGGTCGGTTGGGGCTAAAGATTTTATTGAAAATATTCACACAGTTTTGATAAGTTTTTTGGGTAAAGATCTCAAAAAGGGAGTATGAAAAAGAATTGAATTTGTTTTTTCAAGGTTATTCTTGTTCAATACATCGATATTTATGATGCTAAAAACAACTGAAATAGTGAAAATAAAATATATTTCTGACAAAATTTATAAACTAAAAAGTAAACCTTGTAATAATAAACTTAAATATCTATCTCGAAAAAGTACATTAAAAGCGAAAGAATCTCAAAAACGAGGGTGAAATTATTCAGAAAACATCTAGACGCATCAAAACATCGCTAAAACGAAAAAGATGCTCCTAATAAATCGTCTTGCCGTCAACTCATAGACCACACAAGCCTCACGTGCAAACACACATGCACAAACACACACACACACACATACACATGTATACATACATACATAATAAATATTTATACCTTTCAAAACTATATAAATACATTTATTCACGCAGCAAAAATACACACACACATTGATACATTTACCCACGAAAAAACACAAAAACACGCACACACATACACACACACACACACACACACACACACACACACACACACACACACACACACACACACACACACACACACACACACACACACACACACACACACACACACACACACACACACACACATACACACATACACAAACACACACACACACACACACACACACACACACACACACACACACACATACACACATACACAAACACACACACACACACACACACACACACACACACACACACACACACATACGCACACACACACACACACGTATGTGAGAATATCTCGGGTCGGCCTCAGAAAGTGATGGAGGCATGTTTTTTCTATTATAACTGTGAAGATGCTCACGGAAAAATAAGAACAAAAAGAAAAAAAAAGAAAGAAAAAAAACTTATAAAAAAATACGTGGGAAAACTAAAATCATTAAAAATGAAAATAAATTTTATTAAATTTTGTCTGGAAAAAGAAAAAAGTTAATTTGAAGGAGATGCCTGAAATGGTGGAGAAATTGATCAAACTTTTGTTTATAAATTGAGTTTGCAATGGAAATAGATTATTGCTTAATAAATAAATAAAATTTAAATGCAATATAACGAGATTAATTGAAAAATTGATTTTAACAATTACTATTAAAAAGAAAATACGTAAAGAAAATTAAAACTCTTAATTGAATTTATAATTAAAAGATGAATATCTATAAATTAAGAAGGTGTAGTGATGCTGGTGTAGAAGATAGTGGTGTGAGAAGTGATAGTGTGGTGGTTAGTTGTATCAATTAAAATATCATAAAGCAAACCAGGTCAGAGGTATGTATTGATAAGGATGTTGGGATGGAGAGGGATGGAGAAGGATGGAGAAGGATGGAGAAGGATGGAGAGGGATGGAGAAAGATGGAATAGGATGGAGAAGGATGGAGAGGGATGGAGAAAGATGGAGAAGGATGGAAGGTGGTTGTGGTAAAGATAGGTAGAGATAACAAGTGTTTGGGGTGAAGATGAAGGAATGAAGACAAGTGGATGGGTTGAAGATGAAGGAATGAAGACAAGTGGATAAGTTGAGAATGAAGGAATGAAGATGCTTTGAGTTGAAGATGGACAATAGGGGGTAGAATTATTGATGGTGTGTATGGGTGATTGCAGTAGGTACACATCCATTAATCCATCCATCCATCTACCCATCCATTTACCAATCCATCTACACATTCATCTATCCATATATCCATCCATCTACCCATCCATTTACCAATCCATCTACACATTCATCTATCCATATATCCATCCATCTACCCATCCATTTACCAATCCATCTACACATTCATCTATCCATATATCCATCCATCTACCCATCCATTTACCAATCCATCTACACATTCATCTATCCATATATCCATCCATCTACCCATCCATTTACCAATC
>OX030969.1:4881623-4886623 GCA_943735955.1 Piscicola geometra | reverse complement strand
TGAACCAAGATGCACATTTAATCATCAAGGAGTTCTTCTTGATTACGCTCATGTTTATTCATGAGGGTCAATTACACTCTCACCAACCAATCACTTCCTTCAAGCGTGCATAAATTATGCTAATGAGTTGGTGATCACGTGGTTGTAGATTATGCTAATAAGATGGCGGTTATGGTTTTGTATGTCTTGTTGGTGATTAAAATTTTAAAAAGACGATCAAGAAGCCTACAAATTCGAAACTAAACACATAGAAAACATCCACACACACACAGACATAAACACACAGACAGGCACACATTCATACATACATACAAACACAGACACAAACACACACAGATACAAACACACATACGTACACACAGACATACATACACACAAACACAAATGATTATAAATCGCATTCACATTCTCAACTTAATTAACTCCAATTCTTTACAAAACAAAGATTCAAAAGAATGCATGCCTGTGTGTGTGTGTGTGTGTGTGTGTGTGTGTGTGTGTGTGTGTGTGTGTGTGTGTGTGTGTGTGTGTGTGTGTGTGTGTGTGTGTGTGTGTGTGTGTGTGTGTGTGTGTGTGTGTGTGTGTGTGTGTGTGTGTGTGTGTGTGTGTGTGTGTGTGTGTGTGTGTGTGTGTGTATGTGTGTGTGTGTGTGTGTGTATTTTTATGTTTTTGTAAGTTTGTTATCTGAATGTATATTTTTTCTGCATCTTCATATTTGTTCATTGTATCCAAATTCCTTCAAAATTGAAAAAACACATTATACTTTAAAAAAGAAAAATATGTAAAATGTTAAAAAAAAAAATTTTTTTTTTATTCTGTCGACTTTCTGAGGTCAAATGAATTCATCATCGTGAAGTTATAACGCTAATCTTTGAACCTTCTTTCAACGTTTTTTTAATCTTTAATTATTTTTAATTTTTTAATTATTTTTCTATTTCAAACTATTTAAATACTATTATTCTCTTTAAATTATTTTAAAATCAAATTATTTTCACATTTCAATCATTTTAAATTTTTAATTATTTATTCACTTGAAAATATGGTAAATTACAAAATTTATTTATAATTATATACAAAAATAATTTTTGACACATTCAATCATCTCAACCACCCTCCAATCTCATCCCCATCTCAACCACCACACCATCCCAACCACCACACCATCCCAACCATCCACCATCCCATCCAAACCAACCATTTTCACCACCATCCCAAACCACTCCATTCACCACACCACCACCAACCAACCAATCTCACCACCACCCCAAACCACACCATCCCAACCCCTCCACCCTCATCCCATTCCTACCACTCCATCCCACCCACCACATCCCATCCCAACCTTCTCACAAACGGGATTATATTAATGCCTTGCTGGCGGATTATGCTACTTTATTCCACAACCACTTCACTTCGCCGTTACACGATCTTTTTTCTTACAAGATTTTTTATTTGTTTGTTTTTATTTGTTTTTTTTTATTTGTTTGTTTTTTTTCTTTTTCTTTAGTTTTTTATTATAAGATTTTATATTTAGTTGTTGTTGTTTTTGTAGCTGTTGATGCTGGTGTTGGAATTTTGGTAGTTATTATTTTACACCCCAACCCATCCAAACCAGTTTCCAACTTTTCATCTGACTACCACACTCACCCTGGATTAAAAATTGAATCCCTCCTCCAAACACCACCACACTTCTTCCACCATCCACCCTTCCACCATCCACCCTTACACTTCCAACCACAACTGCATCCACGACCACTCATCCACCATCTCTCAACCACCACAACCACCCTTCAACCCCCTACATGATCTCCATTACAGCTAAGCATCAAATTACCAAGCCACAAACACCCCATCATAATACTAATCCGACTACTACTACTACTACTACTTCTACTACTACTACTACTACTACTACTACTACTACTACTACTACTACTACTACTACTACTACTACTACTACTACTACTACTACTACTACTACTACTACTACTACTACTACTACTACTACTACTACTACTACTACTACTACTACTACTACTACTGATACTACTACTACTTCTACTACTACTACTATTACTACTTCAACTACTAATACTACTACTACTACTACTACTACTACTACTACTACCACCACTACTACTACTACTACTACTACTACTACTACTACTACTACTACTACTACTACTACTACTACTACTACTACTACTAATACTACTACTACTACTACTACTACTACTACTACTACTACTACTACTACTACTACTACTACTACTACTACTACTACTACTACTACTACTACCACCTCTCATTGTATTGTTCCAATGGTGTTGTGGTTGTTGTTGATCTTTTGTAATAGTATCTTTTCGGTCTTTCCGAATGATACGAAATGTGATTGTCTCGGATTTCAAGATGTGTGTGTGTTGTGTTTGTTGTGGACGCTGCAAAAACACATGTGAACAACAGAACAACGTGTAATCACACTAAATACTCTTCTCTTACATTAATATGACCTTCACACATTTACCCCTCATCCACCTCCATCATCATCATCATCATCGTCTTCATCCTCATCATCATTATCATCATCATCGTCTTCATCCTCCTCATCATTATCATCATCATCAATATTCTTTCTTATTTACAGTTAATTTCTTTTTTTTAAATATTATTTTATATAAAATTTTAAATTTAAATTCACTTTCTACCAGGTACACGAGCTGTGTGACAGTTTTTGTCACAGGTACATCAGCTGTCTCAAGGTGATGATTGAGGGAGGGGGGAGGGAGGGAGGGAGGGAGGGAGGGAGGAAGGGAGGGAGGGAGGGAGGGAAGGAGGGAGGGAAGGAGGGAGGGAGGGAGGGAGGGAGGAAGGAAGGAAGAAAGGGAGGGAGGGAAGGAGGGAGGGAGGGAATGAGGGAGGGAGGGTTGTGATGAATGGAGAAAAACAATTGTGATGATTTGGGATAAGATGATAGGGCCAGGGGTTCAGAGTAGCGTGGGACATGACAGAAAGAAATGGAGTTAGAGACGATTGGTGGGGTAGAAATGAAGAAAGTGAAAATATTTTAAAATATCTTCTACCCCAACCCCTTCCCATGCACCTCATCATTCATTACCCCACCTCACCCTCCACCACCACCTCTTCCTCCATCTCTCCAGGGCAAGATGCCCATAGACCTGGTGATTGAGGACCGGGACGCAGCCTCAGCTCCCAACATCAACTCCAAGAACTATTCTGGCGACTATGACCATGCCACCCCTCACGACCAGGTGGGTTGGTGGGGGTGAGGGCAAAGTGGGATGGGAGAAAGATGGGAGAAGGATGGAAGAAGTGGAGGGCTGGCATTCTTATCTGAGTTATTTCCCTATTCTTTTCCATAATGTCTTTTATTTCTCACTTTTTACCCATTTTTTTCTACCCCCCACTATCTCATTTTACCCCCATCCTTCTCCTACCCTCACACCCCTCTTCACCCCCTTCTCTTTCCACCCCCCTCCCCCCCTCCTACACAATTCTTCGTGTTTCGCTGAATCGATATTTTAAATTTCTTTTAACAGCGCCCACCACCACCGCATCACACTTCTCACACACAAACCATTAATATCCTTCAAATTTATCGACCGTTGTAATTTCTCTGTTTTAATTTTAGATATATTTATAAATCTATATATTTGAAATACATTTTTTATAATTTAATTTAATTTAAATATTTATAAATGTTTCAATTTTTTTGTTTTGTTTTTGTTTTATTTTAAATATTTTTCTGAGTTTTTGAGATGAATTTTTATTGAAAACGAGTGCGAAGAGGCCGAATAAAATTTTAAAGCGTTTTCAATAAAAGAATATATTAAATAAATAAATATAATAAATATAATATAATATTGGGAAATAAAAATATATCTTTAGCTTTAAAGAGTTAAATATTTATAAAAGTTGAGAAAATAAACTCCGTTTTTTAAGGGAAATATTCGAAAAATGAAACATTTTTCATACGAGTTTGGAAACTCAATTTTTGAGAACTTGCATTTTTGAAACGTGTATCGATTCAATACTTCTCATTTATTTTCTGAAAAACAAAATTTTTTCCAAAAAAGCAATAAAAATTAACGAAAAATAAAAAAGAATCGTTAATAAAACGTAAGCGCAATCATTGACCATGCCATGCTCTATGTTCTTTGTGGTGATGATGATGATGATGATGGTGATGATGATGGTGATAATAGCAAAATGAAAAGTTTTTTATAAAAAATTAATCCAGCCTTCTTTTCTCTCTATTCCCTCTTTTTTATTTTTTTTTTCTCCGTTTTCCCGTTTTCTTAAACTCCTTCCTTCCTCCTCCTTCCTCCCTTTCTTCCTCTTCCACCACACGAACATTGGTCAAGAGACCATCTTTAAAGAAAGAAAGAGGCTGTTCTTGTTTGTCTGTTCTCTTGAATCTGTGTGTGTGTGTTTGAGTGTGTTTGAGTAGGTTTTTGTGTGTGTTTGTGAGTTTGTCTGTTTGTGTGTGTGTGTGTGTGTGTGTGTGTGTGTGTGTGTGTGTGTGTGTGTGTGTGTGTGTGTGTGTGTGTGTGTGTGTGTGTGTGTGTGTGTGTGTGTGTGTGTGTGTGTGTGTGTGTGTGTGTGTGTGTGTTGTGAAGAAATATGTTTCAAACATTTCATATGTATTTTAAGGCTAAATTAACTTTTAATGTTTTCACTTTTTGATGAAATAAAAAAAACTCGAATCCAAAGAATAAAAAAATAAATAATAAAAACTCGATAAAAACTGTAAAAAAAAGAATTTTTTGTTAAATAAGAGGATGAGCTGGTGGCTACTCTAAGGCCAGTTTGATGAGAGTCCAATTGAGATAAGATTGACTTTGTGTGTGTGTGTATGTGTGTGTGTGTGTATGTGTGTGTGTGTGTGTGTGTGTGTTTGTGCGTGTGTGTGTGTGTTTGTGTTTGTGCGTGTGTGTGTGTCTGTGTCCGCTCATGTATGGTGTGTATGGGTGATTGCAGTA
>OX030969.1:4869123-4874123 GCA_943735955.1 Piscicola geometra | reverse complement strand
AAAAATGGAAAAAAATATATGCCAATTTTTTTTTTCGGTATCATTAAAAATGGCAATAGATTGTTCTTTCGTGAGAAAATAAATCGGCGGAAAAGGAAAAAGAAGGCGGAAGTAAAAGACATGGAATAGCTCCTAACTAGAGGTGCTGATGAGGATGATGATGATGATGATAATGATGATGATGATGAGGTGGAGGAGGATGAGAAGGGTGATGATGATTATGACGATTGAGCGATAAAGATAACCATTAAATCAAAAATTAAACGAAACAAAATTGATGAAATATTAACTTCCACAAAATTGATGAATAATAAATACAAAATATAAATAATGTTTATGATCAAAATAATGTTATTTTAATAATCAAAAACAATCAAAAAAAATTATTATTATTATTATTAATATAAATTAAATAAATACAAATAATATTTTAAAAAAGAGAAATAATAAAAATAAGTGTTCATCTAGACATCAGGCATGCAATTAAAGATGCTAGCGAGATTTCGATTTGAGGAACATGTGATTGGAGGAGTGGAGGTGGAGTGAAGTTGAGTGGAATGGATGGAGGAGTGGAGGGGAGTGAAGTGGAAGAATAATGGTAGAGAAAAAAAAAGGTTTCATTTGTTTTGAGTTATGTCTAACATTATTTTGTTCAACTGCAGTGCCTTTCCACTTACCACTCCTTTCAACAACTCCCTTCCAAAACTCCTCTTTTCACCCCTCTATACCCCCTCCCTTCCAAAAACTTCACACCCATCCCCTACATAACCCTCAGCCTCTATCCTTCCAAAAACTAACCCCACCTAACCCACCCTACCCCCCTCCCCACTCATCCCACCAAACCCACCCACCCCACTCACCCCACCAAACCCACCAAACCCACCCACCCCACCAAACCCACCCACTCCACCCCACACCCCCCCCCCATCCACCCACCCAGGCGACTGCCTTGACAACAGCGTGGGCTCGGGCGAGGGTACAGCGGACGAGGAGGGCGACTTGAACGGGAGTTTGGCGAAGCAGCAGAAGAAGAGGGGAATCTTCCCGAAGATCGCCACGAACATTATGAGGGCGTGGCTGTTTCAGCATTTAACGGTGGGTGGGTGGGTGGGTGGGTGGGTGGGTGGGTGGGTGGGTGGGTGGGTGGGTGGGTTTGGTGGGGTGGGTGGGTTTGGTGGGTTGGTTTGGTGGGTGGGTTGGAGGGTTTTGGTTTGGTGGGTGGGTGGGTGGGTGGGTGAGTGGGTGGGTGGGTGGGTGGTTTTGGTGAGTGGGTGGGTGGGTGGGTGGGTGGGTGGGTGGGTGAGTGGGTGGGTGGGTGGGTGGGTGAGTGGGTGGGTGGGTGGATGAGTGGGTGGGTGAGTGAGTGGGTGGGTGGGTGGATGGGTGGTTTAGTGGGATGGGTGAGTGGGTGGGTGGGTGCGTGGGTGGGTGGGTGAGTGGGTGGTTGGTTTGGTGGGTGGGTTGGTGGAATGGTTTTGGTTTGGTTGGTGGGTGGATGGATGATTTGGTTTGGTGGGTTGGTGGGGTGAATGGTTTGGTTTGATGGGTGGGTTGAATGGTTTTTGTTTGGTTTGGTGGGTGGGTGGGATGGATGGTTTGGTTTGGTGAGTGGGATGGATAGTTTGGTTTGGTGGGTGGGATGGATGGTTTGGTGATTTGGTGGGTTGGTTGGATGGATGGTTTGGTGGGTTGGTTGGTTGCCTTGGGAAGGTGGATGGTTAGGATGGATGGTTGGTGTTTGTAGAGAAGGGATTGGCTTGGTTGGGAGAGGGTTATTAAGGATGGTGGCTGGGTTGTAGATGAGCTATATGGATGGACCTTTTAGCCGGTAGTGGAAAGTGAAGAGTGTCTTATAGTAGTATAAACCGTTTTTCACAAGGTATTTAGAAGAAAAAACTTAATTTTATTGTAAACAATTATTTTAAAAAAATATCATTATTATATATAACATGAAAAAACCAAAAAAACAAAAAATATTGAAAATATAAATAAATAAATAAATCAAATCAAAAAATGATAATTCAAACGCGTTGGTTTGATATGCGGAGATAAGAGGCGGCTAATGATGAATTTTAAAGAAAAATGCCTACAAAAATATTTACGAAAAAAATAAAAAATAACATTTGTTTGAAAAACAGTTTTAGAGATTAATTTTTTTTGCGATTAATTTTTGTAAATATTTATTTTAGTAAAAAAATTGAGGAAAAAGGTTTAAAAACTCGGAAAAAATCGAAATCTGCAAAGCCGTAGTACGCGTGTTTAGTTGGATGCGATCGGATTTATGTATGTTATTATGCAAACTACCTCTCTCTCTGTGTGTGTGTGTGTGTGTGTGTGTGTGTGTGTGTGTGTGTGTGTGTGTGTGTGTGTGTGTGTGTGTGTGTGTGTGTGTGTGTGTGTGTGTGTGTGTGTGTGTGTGTGTGTGTGTGTGTGTGTGTGTGTGTGTGTGTGTGTGTGTGTGTGTGTGTGTGTGTGTGTGTGTGTGTGTTTGTGTGTGCGTGTGTGTGTGTGTGTGTGTATGTGTGTGTGTGTGTGTGTGTGCGTGTGTGTGTGTGTATGTGTGTGTTTGTGTGTGTTTGTGTGTGTGTGTGTAGGCGTGCGTATAGTTATGCGTGGATACACCAACGTATGAACACGTGGGCTCACACACGTCCAACGTACTCTTTCCGGTTGTATGTGCGTGTCACAAACTCTCGCTTTTGTACACGCACGCACATACATACAACATCACATACACAAGACGATAAAGTGCCTTGGCGACTGAAGATTTTTCAAGTTTATTAATGTTTTTTTTACAAAAAAATACTTTTTAATTAGAACAAATAAAATTTAATAATTAAATCAACTTTATTAATATTTTAATAATTATAATTAAAAATTATTTAAATAAAAATTATTTATATTTTTCTAGCGTGTAACTAAATTGACAACTTCCACGTTAGATGCATTTTCTAAAACACGCTAGCAATGGACATAGAAATGTATAAAAATAGTATTAAATAATAAAAATAATAAATATTGAAATAAATAAATCATTTATCGAATTAAAATGTATTATTTGAAAAAATGTGTTTATAATAATTTAAAATGAAATATCTCTTTGGAAGAAGTGAATTGTATGAATATTGAATTGGATGAATATGGAATTAGATGAATATCTAATTATATAAATATTAAATTCTAAAATACTAAATTATAAAACATTAAAGTATAGAATAAATACATTAAAAATAATAAATGGTAAAATATGCTTTAAAAGCTTGGCAGATCATTATCAGGATGCTGTTTTGTTTGACTTGACTGGCGCTTGAAGGAGCCGTGATGAATGAGTGTGTGTGTTTGCCGAGGAGGTGGAGGAGGAGGGGGAGGAGATGGAGGAGGAGGGGGAGTAGGTGGAGGTGAGGGAGAGGAGGTGGAGGAGGAGGAGCAGAAGGTGGAGGTGGTGGAGGTGAAGGTGGAGGTGGTGGAGGAAGTGGAAAAAGGAGGAAAAGGGGGAGAGAGGTTGTGGAGGAGGGGGAGGAGGTAGAGAAAGTGGAGGAGGTAGAGATGGAAGGAGAGGAGGCAAAAAAGGAGGTGGAAAAGGTGGAGGGGGAGGTGGAGAAGGAGGTGGAGGGGGAGGGAGGTTGTGGAGGAGGGGGAGGAGGTGGAGAAGTGGAAGAGAAGAAGGAGGTGGAGGAAGTGGAAAAGGAAAAAGAGGTGGAGGAGGAGGAAGAGGGGGTAGGGAGTGGTGGAAGTGAAGGGAGTGCTTGGGGTGGAAGGGGGTGGTGTTGGAAAAGTGTTAAATGGAGGGGTGGAAGGGGTGTTGGAGGAAAGAATGATGAAAGGGTAGTGGAAGTAGAAAATGGTGGAAGAAAAATGGAAAGAGAAGATGGGTTGTGGAAGGGTTAGAGAGAAAGGGAGAATGGTGGTAGGATTGGTAGAGAAGGAGTGTGGTGGTAAGGATAATGGTGAAGAGAACATTCAAAAGGTGGTTTGTGGTGGAGATAATTTAGGATGGATGTAGGATGGGAGGGATGCTAGTGTGTGGGATGCAAGTGGGATGTTTTGAAAATGGAAAAGGTGCATGCGGGATGAGAAGATGGATGGGATGAGTTCGAGATGCTCTGGGATGGCTGCTGTTGGTAAATTGGAGAAAGCCATGAAATTGCTTTGTATAGCGGCGTTGAGAAAGAATTGAAACACACACACACATACACACACACACACACACACACACACACACACACACACACACACACACACACACACACACACACACACACACACACACACACACACACACACACACACACAAACACACACAAACACACACACATAGCAGTACAAATCTGTGTAGCAACTGTTCTTGTTTGCACAGCCATCATGAATAATGTGCATAAGTACCATTATCATCACCATCATCATCAACACCACCCTTATCATCATCACCATTGGCATCATCATCATCACCATAATCGGCATCATCATCATCATCATAAACCTCATCCTCTTCATCATCATCACAGCAACCACAATCATAATTCTCATCATAATCATCAACACCATTATCATCACCCCCACGTCACAATCATCACCCCCACATCACTTTTACCACCACCATCATCATTACCACTACCATCATCATCACTACCCCCTTCCCCCCCCCCCCCCCCCCACAGCACCCTTACCCTTCAGAAGACCAGAAGAAGGAGTTGGCCGAACAGAGCGGCTTGACCCTTTCACAAGTAAACAACTGGTGAGTGGGTTGGGGGGGGGGGGGTGGCTGGTGGTGAGTGGGTTTTGGGCGGGTGGGGGGTGAGAGGGTTGGATGGTTCGGAAATAATTGGGGTGAGTGGGGGTTGGATGGCTGGAGGTGGGAGAAGGTATAGGTTGGTGGATAGGGGGGTTGTTGGGAAGAAGTTGGTTGGTTAGAAAAGAAAGGGGATGGGTAGAGAATTGGCTTGACTTTTTCAATTCACAAATGTTGAGTGGGGTAGGGTGGGTAGGGAGTAGTGGAGGGT
>OX030969.1:4836623-4861623 GCA_943735955.1 Piscicola geometra | reverse complement strand
ATATATTTTAGTTTGCTTTTTGGTTTCAAGTCAATTTTCACAAATTGAAATAAGAAGCAGCGCAACATTTGAACTTAAATTTTTTAAAATAAATATCTTTTTTTAATTGATGATGATGACCATTATTATTATTATTATTATTATTATTATTATTATTATTATTATTATTATTATTATTATTATTATTATTATTATTATTATTATTATTATTATTATTATTATTTTGTATGCAGGTTCATAAATGCCCGCCGGAGGATCGTGCAACCAATGATTGACCAGTCGAACAGGGCTGGTGAGGTTTTGTTGTTGTTGTTGTTGTTGTGGTTGTTGTTGTTGTTGTTGTTGTTGTGGTTGTTGTTGTGGTTGTTGTTGTTGTTGTTGTTGTTGTGGTTGTTGTTGTTGGGGTTGTTGTTGTTGTTGTTGTTGTTGGGGTTGTTGTTGTTGTTGTGGTTGTTGTTGTTGGGGTTGTTGTTGTTGTTGTTGTTGTTGTTGTTGTTGTTGTTGTGGTTGTGGTTGTTGTTGTTGGGGTTGTTGTTGTTGTTGTTGTGGTTGTTGTTGTTGTGGTTGTTGTTGTGGTTGTTGTTGTTGGGGTTGTTGTTGTTGTTGTGGTTGTTGTTGTTGGGGTTGTTGTGGTTGTCGTTGTTGTGGTTGTGGTTGTTGTTGTGAGACACTTTTCTCCTTCCCACCACCTACAAACCCCCATCCACCCTTCTTATACACTCTTCATACTTATCTGCCTCATCCAATCTTCTCTCTAACCCCATCCACTTTTCCTATTCACCCTCTCTATCTATCTCTCCACCCACCCTTCCAGTCTACCCATTCTACATCTTCCCTAACCTCCCCCTCTTTATCCACCTTTTCTACCCCCCCTTTCCCCCCCACCTCTCCCACCTCTCCTTCTACCTCTCTTCCCCACCTCTCCCTCTAACTCTCTTCCCCACCTCTCCCTTTACCTCTCTTCCCCTTACCTCTCTCCCCACCTCTTCCTCTACCTCTTCTCCCATCTCTCCCCCCCCCCCCAAGGTCCCGTAAGCACTTACAGTCCCGAAGCCACTGCCATGTACATGGACAGTCAGCAGATGATGAGGGGTGAGTGGTTGGGTGCATTGATGGATGGATGGATGATGAGGGATGGATGGATGGATTGATGGATGGGTGGATGGATGGATGGATGGATGGATGGATGGATGGATGGATGGATGGATGGATGGATGGATGCATGGATGGATGCATGGATGCATGGATGCATGGATGCATGGATGGATGGATGGATGGATGGATGGATGGATGGATGGATGGATGGATGGATGGATGGATGGATGGATGGATGCATGGATGCATGGATGGATGGATGGATGGATGGATGGTTGGATGGATGGATAGATGGATAGCTGGATGGATAGATGGATGAATGGATGGATGGATAGATGGATAGCTGGATGGATAGATGGATTGATGGATGTATGAATGTATGAACGGATGGGTAAAAATTGATTTTAAAAATTTACGTAAAATAAATTTACTAGTTAAACCAAGTGGGTCTGTTTTACGAAAAAAAAATGAATAAAACTTATTGAAAAAAATGAAAAAATATTTGAAATAATAAAAAAAACGAGAAAAACGGATAGCTGTGACAAATTATAATCCGTCAGATAATTTTGTGTTGTTTTTGTATGATAAATGCGGCGCTTGAAAGTAAAACACAGTAGGGAAAAAAAGATTTTTTTTACAAACAAAAAAAATAAATAATAAAACTTTATTTACCATGTATAAATAAATAAATAAAAATTTAAAAATTTTTTATTTTATTAAAAGTTTAATTCTTTTTAAACTTTCTTGTTCTCTCCACACACCATCATTATCTCCTGTCAAGATAATCAGAACTGAAGTTTGCAAATTAAATAAGTTTCTTTTGTCTCGGCTTCGACCATTCATTTTGCAGACGCTGAATCGATGCAACAGAGTTTATTTTTCGCAGTTTTGCATTTTTATTTTTTTTATAGTTTTTCTATTTCTTTCTGATTTAAAATCTTTAAAATTTATTTTATATAGTTTTTCTATTCTTTTTTTAGTGTTTTTGACTTTTTATTAATTCACTTTACTGTGCTTGACTAAAAAACTAAAACAAAAACAATTTATAAATACCCTCTGTTGATGTCAGAAACCAAAAATAGGGATGTAACCGAAGAAAATAAATAATTATAGTTGTGACGTAAGCATAATTATAGCTCTGACGTCAGAGGATCGAAAGGTCAAGGTCACGAGAGGTCACGCGGAGAGAGAAAGAGGTCAGAATTGTGAGCCTGCTTAAAAAGTGTATGAATATGTAATGAGGCCGTAATGGTGTGTAGTGTGTTGTGTTGGGTGTTGTGTTGGGTGTTGTGTTGGGGGAATGGGTGAGTGGAAAGAAGGAAGGAAGGAAGGAAGGAAGGAAGAGTGGATGGAATATGGTGGAAGGAAGGAAGGAAGGAAGAAAGGAAGGAAGGGTGGATGGAACATGGTGGAGGGATGGATGATAGAGGGAGAAAGATGTTTGAGGAAGGTGAAAAGGAGAGAAGAGGAAAAAGGAGGGGAGAAAAGGGTTAGAAAAAGAGTGAGGGCAAAGTAATAAAGACGACGATGTTGTGATGATGATGATGATGTTCTGATGATGAGGATGAAGATGTTGTGATGATAATGATGATGATGTTGTGATGATGATGATGTTGTGATGATGATGATGTTGTGATGATGAGGATGTTGTGATGATGATGATGTTGTGATGATGATGATGTTGTGATGATGAGGATGTTCTGATGATGATGGGAATGTGATGACGATGGTGGCTGAAGAAGAAGAAAAAGAAGATGATGACGATATTGGTGCTGCTACTGTTGCTGATGATGATTTGATGGTAGTGGCTGAGGATTGAATTTTAATTTTAATCGAAAGTTTATTCTCCAAAAACTCCGCAAAACTGTCTGAGCCGCAAAACGTGGATATAGGCATGCATCGGAATGGATGGATGGATGGATGGATGGATGGATGGATGGATGGACGGCTAGAACAAAGGATAGATGGATGGATGGATGGATGGATGGATGGATGGATGGATGGATGGATGGATGGATGGATGGATGGATGCATGGATGGATGGATGGATGGATGGATGGATGGATGGAGGGATGGATGGATGGATGAATGGATGGACGGCTAGAACAAAGGATAGATGGATGGATGGATGGATGGATGGATGGATGGATGGATGGATGGATGGATGGATGGATGGATGGATGGATGCTTGGATGGACAAGAGAGGAAAGTTAATGAAACTCAGCTGGTGGTTGTTTGATGTTTGACCTCCCGACCTTGAAAATGAGCAAGTATAAGCTGACGTGTGTGTGTGTGTGTGTGTGTGTGTGTGTGTGTGTGTGTGTGTGTGTGTGTGTGTGTGTGTGTGTGTGTGTGTGTGTGTGTGTGTGTGTGTGTGTGTGTGTGTGTGTGTATGTGTGTGTGTGTGTGTGTGTGTTTGTGTGTGTGTATGTGTGTCTTTGGGCATGTATGTGTGTCTCTGGACGTGTGTGTGTGTGTGTGTGTGTGTGTGTGTGTGTGTGTGTGTGTGTGTGTGTGTGTGTGTGTGTGTGTGTGTGTGTGTGTGTGTGTGTGTGTGTGTGTGTGTGGTGTGTGTGTGTGTGTGTGTGTGTGTGTGTGTTTGTTTGTGTGTGTGTGTGTGAGTGGGTGTGTGTGTGCGTGTGTGTATGTGTGTGTGTGTCTGTGTGGGTGTGTAAGTGTTTGAGTGTGCGTGAAAAAACCCCAAAAATGTTTCAAAAAACTGATTAATCTGAAAAAAGAGCTTGGTTGATCCCAAAAATAAAGATAATTTTTTTTTCTTTTTTTGAAATCCACCACTAACTTGAACTCCCATTCCCTCCAAGCCACCACCCCACCGCAACACCACCCAACAAACCACAACCAGCAAACCACTCCCCAACACCAACACCAACACCACCACAGGCATGTCAGGCATGGCAGGCATGGCAGACCTCTACGGGATGTCACCCTCGGCTTACGCTCAAATGGGGGTGCTACGAGGCGGCCCTGGTCACCACACGGGCATGCTGCTGCCCTCCCACACGCCCTATGGTATGATGATGGGCGGTGGTCTGCCTCATCCGTCCGTATATCCAGTGCCCGGGAACGGCAATTCACCGCACCATCCCGGTGGAATAGATGTGATGAACCATATACAGGATATCCATGCCGGATGATGTGGAGTGGTTCGAAGGAGGGAGGGAGGGTGGTTTGGAGTGGTTGGAGGGAGGAAGGGTGGTTTGGAGTGGTTGGAGGGAGGGAGGGTGGTTTGGAGTGGTTGGAAGGAGGGTGATTTGGAGTGGTTGGAGCGAGGGAGGGGGGTTTGAGGAGGGGTGAAGAGAGTTGGAGGAAAGAGTGGGTATTTTTGGAGAAGGTGGATGAGAGGGGAGGATTTGGATGAGGGGGGTGCGTGGATAGAAGAAAAGAAGATGAAGAGACGGGAGAAGATGTGGAAGTGAAAGGTGGGGGGCATGGATGCTTTGTAGGCTTATTTTGTGGTCGATCATGGGGTGTTTGAACCCGTCGTGGTAATAAACTCATAATAATTTCACTCTTCATTTCATTTTATTAAATTTCAGTTTTCAATATTTATTTTAAATTCATTAAAATAACTTTTTTGGATATTTATTAATGTATTTTTAGTTTATTTATCAATAATTCATAATGCATTTATCGTCTACAGGAGAGTAATAAACATACGGTCTTTCAAATATTATTAATTTTTTAATAACTGATTTTAAATATAAATATAAAAAAAGTTTTTTTCGGAAAAAACAATCTTGGTTTTTTCCCATTTTTATTTACGACGAAAGTTTTGTCACAAAACCCATCTTTTCACCAATTTCAGAGTTTGCATTCATCTTCGTTTATCTGAGTGAACGTTTTTTTCGCTTGTGGACTCATTTTGTCGGAAACTGTTTAATAGTTTTTCAAAATTCAAATAAAAAATAAATAAATATAAAAACTAAATTTTTAAAAATGTATTTTTTCTGAGATAAAACATTTTTTCGTGAAATTAAAAATAATCTTTATATTATGTTTCATTATTTATATATAGATAATTATATATTTATAATTTTTTAAAGTCATAATTATTATTGTCATATCGTTTAATCCTACTGAATATTCATCAATGATTAAATAAAAAAGTTTACGCCATTATTTTCCCGCCATCTATGGATTTATTTTTATCCATAATAATATTTATTATTTACTCTATTATTATTTCATTGACATCATTTTCTTATTATTTCTCATTATTATTATCTTTATTATTTATTATAATTATTTTGTTTTTCTTTTTTCTTTTATGTTATTTTCTTCTTACAATAAATAACGACATCGAATCGAACATTATGGTCATCATTACTCAAGAGTCTCATTATTATTAATATTATTTCTATTATTATTCTCATTTTTATTATTATTTATATTATTATTATTATTTATAATATTATTATTATTTATAATATTATTATTATTTATAATATTATCGTTATTTCTATTACTATTACTATTTCAACTATCATAAGCATAACAATTAAATCAATAAATAAAATAATAACAACAACAACTAAATTATTATTATTGTTTTTATGATGACGTCATGACGATGCCATGACGTAGTTGTTACAGGGGTGCCAGAGAGCAATAAGATGAACTGTACATACAGCTATGCCATCATCATCATCATCACCAGCATAATTATATATTAATTATTGTATTATTATAATTGTTATAATTAATATTTATATTAATATATATTTATAATTAATATTATTTTTATTACAATTTGTTTATGTGATTATTAGGTCTTTTTATTGTTTTTATTTTGTTAATATTAAATATCAATTTTGCTTTGAGTTATTTCAAAACAAATATTCACTGAACTTTTTATTAAATTATATTTTCATAATAATTATTTTTTTTATTATTATTGTTATCATCATCATTTACCTCTAGATAACGACAACACCACTGACTTGCCATGCCATTTGTACATTCGTTTAACGACTCTTTTACAAGATACCATTCTTTGCCACTGTTTCACATACTCCACGTCCACTCCACACACCCGACGTTAAGGAAACGTCGTTATTACGAGGTATTGGTGACTCAGCATAATATGTAGTATTGATGATGATACTAATTGGAAATACTAATTAAAAGTAATTATATAAGTAATAGGTGTTTAATGAGAAGGCGTTTATCACAATATGTTTCTCAACTTAATGATTATTGTGTTACAATTTTTATTATCTTTTTAATTATTTTATTTTACTTTTACTATTATTAACTATTTTATCCTTTTTATTATTAATTTTATTAAACTGCCAAAAAGTCCCACGACAGTTCACTGGTGTTTCAGTTCAGCTTTCTACTCTATCATTAATTTTGATCTAATTGCTAATTAAAAATCAATAGGAATTAATATTTTATTGCTATCATCATCATCATCACCATCATCCTCATCAACATCCTCATCATTACTTATATTATTGTACTGTGTTATTATTATTATTATTGCTATTTTGCTTTTTATTCGATTTTTTGCTCTAAAGGACATTGTTACATTGTTTAAAAGAAAACTTATTTAAAACTACAACCATCACCACTATCACAACTACAATCATCACTATCACAACTACTATAATTACTATCATAACTATCATCATCTTAGTTATCACTTATTTATTGCATCACATTTCGGTTGCTAACAGTTGTTGCAGTCTTGTTGTTAACCAATTGTCAACAACAACAACAACATCAACACAAAACACGGTAGAATGTTTTCAAGTCAATAAATGATACAAATCGATGTTTTTAGATACAATTTAAGATACAAACATGATAAAAAAAGTTTAATTTGTATTCTATGGCTTTAAAATAATTCTTTAATTCTCAATATAATAACTTTAATTATTATGATAAGAATTTGTAAATGGATAGAAAAATTGAGAAGAAAAAAGACTTTTCAAACTATTTTATTTTCATCTATGACATCATCATCATCACTATCATCATCTTCGTCCTCACTACCATTAACATCATAATCATTATCACCCCCAGTGACCTCCCCACCCCCATCCACAAAAAACCCCCTCACCCCTTCACCCTCCCTTACACCCTCTCTCATCTCCTCCCCCACACCCATCCCCTCCTTCACGACAGACTCTTTAAAAGCTTCGTATTCAATTCTGGAGATTTTTGCCACATTTTTTAAAAACGCAAAAAGATTTTCCGCAAATATTTCTTTTTGGCTCGGGTTTGCGCCACTATCCTCCAGCGATTTCAGATTTAGTTTCTTGTAAAGACCCATCCGTTCCAGCATCTTGTGTCTGACTAGAATGTCTTCCGCGCTGTGGCTGAACAGACGACTCTGGGAGATTATCTTGGAGCTCAGACGCATTTGGTGGAATGCGTACTGCAGTTTCCAGTGGCTTAATCTCCACTCGTCTGTCAGGACGTTGGGAGATTTGATGGCAATGGTAATCGCGTCTGATTTCACGAAATATTCGAGGATCTTCTTGAAGTTTGATTTGATGGTGGGCAGGGGTGTGGTGAGAAAGTGAGGGTTGGTCAGGGTCATAACTTGGCTTTTGTGACCATCGATGCCCAACGATCTCAGCTCAGCAAGGACCCTCTGGAGGTGGGTGACAGAGGAGGCGTCGTGAAGGAGGGATGGGTGTTTGGAGATGAGTTCGAGTGATTGTTTCGGCGAGAACATGAACTTGCCGAGGACTTTCAAGGTCGTCTGCAATTGTCGTTCACTCGTCTGCCAGATGAGGGGGCAGTTTACGAAGAGGTTTACAATGGTCTTCACTTCATAGTTCAAGGATAAAAGCAGTTTCACCACGCCATCATTCAACCCGTTTTGCTGTAGATATCTGCTCCCCATGTACCCCTGAGAACCAACATAACCCTCAAATTGTTTTTTGCAAAGTTTTTCGAATTTCACACGATTTCCCTCCACCTCCTTCATCACCTCCTCCTTCACCATTTTCAACTTCTTTATCTTTTTTTCGGTTTCATCTTTTGGATCATCAATTTGTAACTTTGCTGATGAATTAATTTTGCTACTTTCTATTACATGCTCTCCTTGAAAGATGATTTTTGAATAACTTTTATTACTGATTAAGTTAAAAGTTTTTGTTCCACTAATTTTTTTGCAGACGTGGAATACCTGCATATTCAGAGATTTATTTTATAAACTTTAATAAAATAAATTAAACAACTCCGAATTAAATTCTTTTTTAAACATTTAAAAGTTAATACAAATTTTTAAATCATAATGCGTTGTACATATTTATTCAAAAAGAATGTAAAATTTGCGTTTTGACACACTATACAAAAATTAAATTAAATTTTTCACAAAACTCATATCCAAACTAAATGCAAATCTGTTCAAAAACTTTTATTATCCTTTCCAGCCTCTCCTACACCACAACTGTACTCCGCCAATCTGCACAAGAACAAAACAGCGCTACATAAATTAAAAAGATGGCCATTCCAGTGGAAACCATCGTTATCAGCACTATCTTGGCCACACTCGCAGGTTTGACTGTAATGGAAAAGTTGTACATTTCAAGAAAATGGGAAAAAAATCAAACATAAATAAATTTTTATTTTTCTAAAAAAAATGAAAAACAGAAAAACTTAGAAAAAGGAAAACTCACTTATTTCAATATAGGCAGACGCTGACTGGCTGAATATTTTACCGTTGACGATGTTGCTGGCTGTGCAGGCGTACAAGCCAGATTTGGAGATAGAAAGGCTTTGGTTGGTTGTCAACACTGTTTCACCCTCAGCACCATCATCATGACCACTTTTAGCTTTTTCATCATTATGTTCATCATCATCATAATCTTCTGCATCATCATCATCATCGCTACCATGAACTCTATCCCCCTTCAATTCACCCCAATCTTTTTCACCCCTCTTCACCATCTTCACATCATCACCAACTTTCTCTTTCCCAACACTACTACTACTATCACTACTGAAACTCCCACCCACTCTTCTACTACTATCACCACCACCACCAGCACCACCACCATCTTCACCCAAATAAACCCATTTGTAAACACTTGAAGGGTTTGAGTCACCCATGCACACCACCACCTCTCCCTCCCTCACCCCCCCTCCCCCTCTAGGCATCACTATCTTCACGTTTTGTGGGGGGTCTGGAGAGAGAAAGAAAGAAAAAAAGAAAGAGGAAATAATAACAATATTAATACGTTTTTTTAATGATAATAATAACAATTAATCAACTTTTTAATTAAAAAAAGACGTTGTATTCCCCTTTGATCCTTCCACTCATCCCCATTGATAACGTTTGCACCACCTTCACCCACGCCCGTTCATTCCTCTTTTTCCCCCATCCACCCACCCACCCACCCACCCAACCCACGCACCTTCCCACCCACCCCATCTACCCACCCACCCTATCCACCCCTCCACCCATCCACCACCCACTCACCCAACACACCCACTCACCCACCCCATCCACCCACTCACCCACTCCACCCACTCGCCCACCCCATCCACCCACCCACCCACCCCATCTACCCACCCACCCTATCCACCCTTCCACCCATCCACACCCCACCCATCCACCCACCCACTCACCCAACACACTCACTCACCCACCCCATCCATCCACCCACCCCATCCACCCACTCACCCACTCCACCCACTCACCCACCCCATCCACCCATCCACCCACCCACTCACCCACCCCATCCACCCACCCACCCACCCACCCACCCAACCACTCACCCAACACACTCACTCACCCACCCTATCCATCCACCCACTCACTCACTCCACCCACTCACCCACTCCACCCACTCACCCACTCCACCCACTCACCCACTCCACCCACTCACCCACTCCACCCACTCACCCACTCCATCCACCCACCCACCCACCCACCCACCCACCCACCCACCCACCCACCCACCCACCCACCCACCTACCCACCCACCCACCCACCCACCCACCCACCCACCCACCCACCCACTCACCCACCCCATCCACCCACCCACCCACCCAACCACTCACAATAGACTGAGAGTATTTGAGTGGAGCAAGCACTCTCGTATTGGGTGGGTAGGGAGAGGCGGTCAAAGGAGAGGTGGCACGAGAATGGGCGGAAGATCGGGTTTAACTGGGTGGGGGGGGGGGTGAATAATGGGTGTAGATGGGCTGGTGGGTGGTTGGATGAGTGGGGAAGATAAAAAAATTCATAAAATATATTCGGAGTTTCTTAGACATTGACTAGGGCCAAGGTAGTGAAAGATTAAGAATTGAAATGAAAAAATTTCGTTTTAAATATTTTTAGATTTTTTTCATTACAACTTTTTTCCTTTTCACAAATTTCCATAAATAAATCTTTTTTAAATGTACCTTTCCCTCCTCACATTCCATCCAATTTTTAACCTCACCCCTCCCAAATCCTTCCTTCCCTTCCCACCCACCTTGTCCGTCAACTGCTCCAGCGGTTTCGTGATCTCCAACATCACGTGATTCGAGCCATTTTGAACAAGATGGCGGCCGGAAAGAGATGAAAACTTTCCCGCCCAGCGAAGTCGAGGTGGGTTCGAGATGGTCGGGTCGACAAATCTTCGGGAAGTGATCAGGATTTGATCAAAAGGGTACTTTTAAAATGTCCATTGAACCTCTAAGATAGCATCATTAAATACCAGCAACTACACCCCAACAGCAACAACGCTACCAACACCAACCAACCACAACAACCACAATAACAACCACAACAACACCCCTCAACAACCACAACAACACCCCCAACAAAAACCCGAATAAGAACACAACAACACTCCCCCAACAACAATAATAATAACAACAACAACACCCACCTCAAAGAGCACCCCTTCCCAACACCACAGCAACAACCACACCACCACAACAACAACCATACCACCACAACAACAACCATACCACAGCACGCCTTCCCAACACCACAGCAACAACCACACCACCACAACAACAACCACACCACCACAACAACAACCACACCACCACAACAACAACCACACCACCACAACAACAACCACACCACCACAACAACAACCACACCACCACAACAACAACCACACCACCACAACAACAACCACACCACCACAACAACAACAACACCACAGCACCCCTTCCCAACACCACAGCAACCATACCACCACAACAACAACCACACCACCACAACAACAACAACAACCATACCACCACCTTAACAACCCACCTCCCCATCATCAACAACAAAAGCACACCACAACAACAACCATACCACCACAACAACAACCATACCACCACAACAACAACCACACCACCACAACAACAACCACACCACCACAACAACAACCATACCACAGCACGCCTTCCCAACACCACAACAACAACCACACCACCACAACAACAACCACACCACCACAACAACAACCACACCACCACAACAACAACAACACCACAGCACCCCTTCCCAACACCACAGCAACCATACCACCACAACAACAACCACACCACCACCACAACAACAACAACAACCATACCACCACCTTAATAACCCACCTCCCCATCATCAACAACAAAACCACACCACAACAACAACCACACCACAACAACACCACAACAACAACAACAACACCCACCTCAACAACACCCACAACAACAACACCCACCTCAAAGAGCACCTAATGGTCACGTGGTCTGCCGGCGTGAGAACCGCTGTGGTTGTCACGTGGTGCGAGCATCTCAGTTTGTCTGTGTTAGGAAGTTTGATTTTAAGTTGAATATTTAAATCTAAAAAGATTTTATTAATTATTAGAATTAGAATTAGAGACTCAAAATTAAATTATATCTGTATAATTATTTGTCCCTGGCGGCGATTTTAACCATTTTGATGTTTTTGAGAAAAATTAGAATATTGCATTACACCTCAGCATCATCATCCTCATCGTCATCATCATCATCATCATCATCATCATCATCATCATCATCATCATCATCATCATCATCATCATCATCATCATCATCATCATCATCATCACCTCACCTACAACCACCAGCTGGGCAGACACATCATTTCTTCTGCTTTTCGAATCTGAACACGAGTACTTTCCCGCGTCTGCAATCATTATCAGTAGTAATAAAAAATAAAAATAAAATTATTATAAAATGTAAAAAAATAATAATGTTATTCTTAATAATAATATTGATAATGATAACAATAAAACTATTAATAATGTAAAAAATACATATATTATAAATAGTTTTGATATTAAGGAATTTAACAGAGGAAAAATGAAAAAATCATAATAAAAACAATAAATAAAAACAATAAATAAAACAATAATAAAAACAATAAATAAAACAATACTAAAAACAATAAATAAAAACAATAAATAAAAACAATAAATAAAACAATAAATAAAACAATAAATAAAACAATAAATAAAACAATGAATAAAACAATAAATAAAACGATAAATAAAAACAGCAAATTATAATAAAGACTTAGTTTTCTCCTCCAATCACAGTAGCTTCATCAACCTGAGAAGGAAGTGTTTCTGATGATGAGGTTGCAGTGGTCTTGGTGGTGGCGGTGGTCAAGGCTGTACCTCACGCTCAAGTCTACGTTCAGAAGCCTTTGGGTCGATTTTGGTGGTTTATGGGTGTTTGTGGGAGGTCAAACAATCCACCGACCCCTAACCACCCATATCTAGCCATCAACCCTTGAGCGCCTTTGTTCACTTCGTAAAGGGCGTTATACAAATAATTAGTGATTGATTGATTGAACCCTTCATCCCACGCATCAACCCTTCAACCACCCATAAACCTTCAACTAACCATTTTACCCACAACCACCCACCAACCTTCCCAACCAAACCAGCCCCCCAAACAACCCACCCACAAACCTTCAACTAACCATCTCACCCACAACCACCCACCAACCTTCTCCCCAAACATCCCACCCACAACCACCCACCAACCCTCCCAACCAAACCAACCCCCCCAAACATCCCACCCACAACCACCCACCAACCCTCCCAACCAAACCAACCCCCCCAAACATCCCACCCACAACACCCACCAACCCTCCCAACCAAACCAACCCCCCCAAACATCCCACCCACAACCACCCACCAACCCTCCCAACCAAACCAACCCCCCAAACATCTCACCCACAACCACCCACCAACCCTCCCAACCAAACCAACCAAACCAACCCCCCCCCCAAACATCCCCCCCAAACATCCCACCCACATGCAACTGGCTGAGTCGACCAAGGCCACATCGTTGAAACTCCACCTCCAATAAGATGCCTCCGTTGAGGAACACGTGATCTTATGACTCTGGTGATGATGATGATGATCAATAATATTAATAATAATAAATTTATTTTCATTAATTTTTATACGATAATTTTTTTTATTGACGTCACAACTTCTCCGATGGCAGCTATGGAAGTTTTAGGCCCGTCCAAGAAGGCCTGACACACTGGCGAAAAGAAAAAAATTATAACATTAAAATCATTTTGTAAAATGTTTTATCTATATAATTATTTATTTATTTATTTATTTATTATTCTGAAAATAACAATATTTTTTTTAATATTTTTACTTTGCTAAATTCTACCTGGAAAAATGGTGAAGAGAAGGATTGAAAGAAAAGTAATTGGATCTCGCATCTCAGAAGCAACCTATTTATTCATTCTATTTTTTTATTTTAACAAATAAAATGATTAAATATTTGTTTTAATATCAAACTATTAAGTTGTTAGATGTTTATGTTGTTGTAAGTGATGACGTTTTGCACAAAGAGTGAAGTTGCTTTGAAACCGTTGAAAAAGTATGATCAGCTAAACCTTGAAAAACAGTTTACAAAAAAATTGTTTAAAAAAATATAATTTCCTAAGAATTCGAAAGTTTTGAAAGTTCAAAGTTGATATGAAAATAGTTGCGCTTTGTTTTGGAGCGAAAATGACGTCATATTCAATGCAGTATCTTTGGTTCCATCTTCTTCTTCTTGTGTCGAAATGTCTAAACAAAATGGCGAATTTACTTTCAACATCTCTTCCAGGAAACCCTCTTCGTACTGTTTGACGACTCTTTTATTCCCAGAATCTGCTACATACACCACTCCCTCTTCACCCACACATACTCCTTTGGGCCATCTTAACCCCCCTACAACCCCATCACTCCCACCCTCCCCTCTCCCACCCCCTTCCTTACCGCACCCTCCACCACTCATCCTCCCCCCATGTACTCTCCTCATGCACCTAGGGTCTACCATTACTAACCTATGATTCCCCGAATCTGAAATAACCAACAACCCCTTCCTCCCATCCCACCCCACAAACTCTGCCATGCACAATTGGTTGGACTCCCCTCCGTAGCATCCATACCTCCCCACCACCCTCCCCCCTCCCACATCCACCACCGCCACCGATGACGTGTTACGATCCACCACTGCAACCCTCTCCCCCATCCCGCCTCCACTCCCACCCCCATTCCCTCCACCCATCACCACCACTCCACAAACCCATCCAAACATCCCATCTTCCATCCATTTTATCTTTTTCGGTTCGTCTATTTTTAGGTGTTTAACGTGGTTGTTTGTTATTCCATCGTCATCATCATCATCATCATCATCATCATCCTCATCATCGTAATCATCACCATTACCGTCATCGTCATCATCATCTACCCATTCCTCCTTCATATTCTTCCACTCTTCTTTCTTTTCTCTCTTTCTCTCTTTCACTCTCTCTTTCCTCTCCTCCTTGTACCCAAGATACCTTTCACAAAACACCGACAAATCGTACATACAAACCGATTTGGTCCGTCTATCAGCCACATACAACATCCCACTGCTGTACGAAAAACTAATTCCAAAAGGTTTGACGTCATAGATTGTTTCGATGACGTCAAATTTCTCGGCGTCCAATAGCGTCACAGCATTCAGGGCGTGGTCTGCAACAGCGACAACGCCCCTGGGGAGGTTAGTCAAACCGGAAGGAAAGTAAAACTCGTTGCCGGAAGTACGCCTGAGTTGTAAACATCCGGTTGTTTGGGCGCTTGATTCTGTGTACTTTTTGAGATTATCTTTCATCGCCTCTACTTCCGCTTGTGTTGTCACTATTCGATTCTTTGGTAAGGCTTTGTAGACCGCGCTTTTTGTTTTGTTGTTGTTGTAGTTGTTGTTGTTGAATTTGTTGTTGTTGAAGTTGTTGTAGTTGTTGTTGCTGTAGTTGTTGTTGTTGTAGTTGTAGTTGTTGTAGTTGCAGCTTTCAAAGCTGTCTTGACTGTTCGAATCATAACTGCTTCTGTTCTTATACCTTGAGTAGGTTCCTCTGGAAGAATGGATGTTGTTGTTGTTGTTGTTGTTGTTGCTGTTGCTTTTGTTGTTTTTATCAAAAATGTTTCTTTTTATTCGAAATATATGGTCATAGTAGTAGTCGTTGTTGTTGTTTCGAAATGGGAAATCGGGATCTGCATTAGTTGTAGTTGCAGTAGGGGTGGTAGTAGAAGTAGTAGTGGTGGTAGTGGTAGCAGTAGTGGTGGTGGTGGTAGTAGTAGTAGTAGTGGTGGTGATAGTAGTAGTGATAGTAGTGGTGGTAGTAGTAGTAGTAGGGGTGGTGGTAGATTCGTGAATAGGATTGAGGTCAAAGGAAGAAGAGGTTTGGTGGTAAATGGAACGAAAATGGTCAGGGGCAGATGAAAACCTATGAGGATTAGCAGATCTTTGGTTCCTGTACCTTCTAGCTTTCCCATCCGAAAATGGATCAAACCTTGAGTTGAAATCAGGATAAAGAACATCGATTGGATGTGGATGGATGTTTTGAGAAGTGGTATCAGAAAAGGATGAATGGGAGGATGGGATGAATGGATGAGAGGATGGGATAGATGAATGAGAAGGTGGGATGGATGGATGGAGGAGGTCAGATGGTCTAGGATAGTGTCTGATCTTATCCCTCAAGAGGAAACTGCGTCTTGTGGTGTTGATGAGGTTTTTGGATGGCATGGGATGGTTTTGCATGTTGGGATATCCGTTGAAATCCCCACAAACATCATCATCATCATCACCATCATCATCATCATCACCAAAGTCGTGATGGTGCTGATGGCTTGTATACTTATCTTCGCCGGTTTTTTTGTAATCACTTGTTCCATCTCCATCTCTTGAACCATCATTATCACCTCCTTCTCCTAGACCATCTTTATCATCATTACCATTATTATCAGTATCATTATTATTATATTTATTATTATTATTGTGATTGTTATTGTTGTAATCGGCATCATTATCATGATCTTTAACTCCTCCGAAGTGGGAACAGGGTTTAAGGTTGGACTTGTTGTTGCCTCGTTGCGACCTCCGCGCCTCTCGCGACCTGTCGAAGCCGGGTAGGTGCTTGATGTTGAAGTTGTTGATGTTGTTGTGGTAGTTGATGTTGAAGTTGTGGTTGTTGTTGTTGTTGATGTTGTTGTTGTTGTTGTGGTAGTTGTTGAAGTTGATGTTGTGGTAGTTGTTGTTGTTGTTGTTGAAACCGCTATCCTTCCTGACGTAGTTTTCAGCACAACCATCATCATGACCAACACCATAATCATCACCCCCATAATCATCACCATAACCACCACCACTACTGTAATCATCACCATAACCAGCACCATCAGCGCCAACCGTTCTCCTCCTCATCTTCTTCATGAGTATCTCTGCCATCTCATTAACAGCTGATTCCTTGACCTCATCGACGCAAGTGGCTTTAGGCAAGGATGCTAAAAGGTCGTTGTTGTTGTTGTTGTTGTTGGTGGTGGTGGTGTTGATGTTGTTGGTGTTGTTGTTGTTGTTGGTGTTGTTGGTGGTGGTGTTGTTGTTGTTGTTGTTGTTGTTGTTGGTGGTGGTGTTGTTGGTGGTGGTGGTGGGGGAGATGCTGTTGTTGTTGATGTTGTTTTTAATCGTCAACGTTAAATGGCATATTGGGCACAGGATATTGATTATATTTTTATTTTCAATATTATTATTGTTATTATTATTATTATTATTATTATCGATTCTCAAACCACCATTGGTGACATTCCTAGAGTTAAATTGTCTACCGTTACTTTTGATGAGGACAAATTGCCTAATACAGGTGAGGCAAAAGGTATGCTTGCAGGGCAATACACGTGGGTCCAGGTAGGTCTTGTGGCAGTGTTGACACCTGGATTAGTGGTGGTGATGATGATGATGATTGTGGTGGTGGTGGTGATGATGGTGATGATGGTGATGATGATGATGACAACTTTAAATTACCTCAATTGGTTGAGAGTTTTTCGACGCGTTTTTTCCAAAGAGATGTTGTGTGTTGATGATAATGATGACGACGGTGCTGATAATGATGGTAGTGATGGTTTTTGAGATGAAGAGTAGATCAATGACGTCATGTTGTAGTTGTTAAACCTGTAGTTTTTCTAAATTGTTGTAGTTGCAGTGCTTGTTGATGTTTCAGTTGTAGTTGCAGTTCTTTCAATTGTTGTTGTTGTTGTTGTTGTAGTTTTAGTAGTTGTAGCTGTTACAGTTTTAAGGATTGTTATAGTTGTTGTTGTTGTTGTTGCTGCAGCAGTTGTTTCCTCGCCTCAAGCATCCCATTGCAGCTTCATCAACCTTCAAAACAAAACTTACATTTTATAAATTTCAAATATTTATATGAAACGGTGATGAAGATGTTGATGATGATGCTGTTCTAGATGGTGATGATGATGATGATGAAGCTCATTAAGTGATAATGAGGCTGAGGGTGATGATGATGATTAATGCATTTGAGGCTTGTTGCCATCTTTAACAAGGCAATCATCCATGGCATCATCATCATCATCATGACCTCATGGCAATAGCAGGGAGTTATGATGATGATGAGGAGGATGATGATGATGATGATGATGACGATGATGATGATGATGATGATGGTGATGATGGTGATGACGATGTGAACAGTTATAATGAGATAATGCTGAAAAAGTTAATAATTATAATTAGTTAAAAATTTGAAAATAAATGACAATAATCCAAAAATAGTATTATTATTAATATAATTAGTGAAATATTGATAACAAATCAAAACTGTGTTTTAAACTTGTAAAACTTGTTAAACTTGTAAACCCCACAATTAGCAGATGAGTGAAGTTTTCAGTGTGTTCTGGGTACAAGTGTTGGGAGGCCTTTAATCAAGAAATGTACACTGCTTCCCTCTATTTGATTGGTTGGGATGTACCCAGATTTGCTGTGTTGTGAGTGGCCTGGTTTGTGGATTGTGGGATGAAGGAAGGGGGTGTTTTGTGATTTGGTGGATGGTTGGGTGGTTTTTAGATGGTTGAGAGATGGAGGGTTGAGCTTGTGGAATGGTGTATGGGGGGATGTATGGAATGGTAGATGGGGAAAATGGGTGAGTGAAGAGAGAAGGAGTGAGGGTGAGTAGGTGAATGAATGGGTGGGGTTGTATTGGCTTTGTATAATTGATACAAACAAATTATTAAATATACAAAAAGAATACAAAGTGTACACACAGAAGAAAACACATTAAATTTTCTATACATAAACGTTCACATATAGAGATAGAGAGACATTGAGGATAAATAGAGGGGAAGGTTAGAGAGAGAAAAAAGATGAAAAAAGAGGGAAAGTAGAAAAGCCACAGATGGTTTAAAAATATGAATAAACAATTAATAAAATGGAAAAAAAAGAAAAAAGAAAAAAATAATTTTAAGAGCAATAGCAACATAAATATTGTAGGGTTTATTGATTTAAGAAGAAAATAATAATAAATTATCATTCAAGTGCACGAAACATCTCAGAGATGATGTTTATGATATGCTGATGATGACGCGGATGATGATGATTATGGTGATGATGCTGATGATGAGGAAGATGATGCTGATGATGATGAGGGTGATGCTGCTGATGATGATGTTGATGCTGATGATGATGATGATGTTGATGATGATGATGATGATGATGATGATGATGATGATGATGATGATGATGGTGATGATGATGGTGATGATGATGGTGATGCTGATGATGATGATGATGAAACGCATTAAAGGTCTTAAGTGAACAAATATTTGATGGCCATGTGAGACAATGTTGAGGAACACAAATCGATTTAATTAATGCTTCAGAAACTTTAATTTTTCATCTAAAAAAAATCTTTACAGTTTTTTTCAAAGCGAAGACATTAGAGCATATTTATATAGAGCGATATATTTTCTCTAGAATAGGAAAAACACAAAAAGATTTGAAATGCAAAATACTTTTATTCCTTTTAAACTATTCCACTACAGCTCACCGAGTGCGTGTATGGAACGAAGGGTGTAATGTGGAGGGAAAAAAGCCATAATGGAAACTTAGGAAAACTTGAGGTCATCATAGGGCTTCGTCTGAAACCATGACTACCGGCAAACTGCAAAGCTCCTATATTAAGAGAATTAAAGTGGTACATTTCTTTTTAAGCACACTTCTCACAACTTCAGCCATTACTACTACCATAACTATCACGACATTGCCATCACAACTACCAAATAAAATAAAACCACAACTATAAAAACTACCAACACAACTATAACAACTACCACCATAACTAAAACAACCACCACATCTACAACAACTACCACCACAACTACAACAACAACAACCAAAAAGACTTCCAAACCACTTCCAAAATGTTCTTTTCCAGCCACATTTTGCTTCTTTTTCTCATGACAGAGGCTCTGGTGGCACAACAACTGACGCTGAATGGAGGACTGCATGGAAAGCTCCTTCCTCCAACCACAGGCTCCTATCAAGGGCATGCCAAGGTCAGTGTCGGTATTAGAGTCGAATACAATTTTAATTTAATTTAATTTAATTTAATTTAATTTAATCAGACTTTTTTACCCATAAAATGGGTAAAAAATTAATTTTAACATTACGATAAAAAATGTGTCAAATAATTTTTAAGTAATTAACGCCTTCTCAACACCAACATACCAACATGCGAAGAGTATTTTTGTAAGCATAAGGTACACGGGGAAAACATCGATTTGTTTCTCAGAAGAGTTCAAATTAATTGAATTGAAACTCAATCCAATAATTTAAAAACACTCGTTAGGGGATGATGTTGAGATCGAGACTGGAGTGTCTGCAGCATTGTCAAGCTTCCCTCTGCAAGTTCGTCAGTTATGTCCCTAGTCGTAAAACCTGTCTGGTCGTTTCGGACCAGAACATCGGACCAATGGCAAATGTCGATTTGACTTCTTACTCCTACCAGGTGGGTGGTGGAGTGGAAAAGAAGGGCGTGAAAACATGGAGATTGAGTGGTTGGAGGGAGGACGGGGATGAAAGAAAAAAAGTTGAAGGTTAAAGAAAGGAGGGTGGGTGGTTAAACGAAAGAAATACAGAATTTTTTTGTTTTTATGGCACCACCTGGCGAACTATTTAAATGATTTAAACATTATTAACACGATTCCTAAGGTGACAGATGGAAAAGGTTGTCCCAATGAGATTAGTAAGTATCATTCAAGCCCTTCAGTTGTACAAATACTAGTTTTTGTATTGTATTTTGTTTTGTTTTGTTTTATTGTACTTTACTTTTTTCTATTGTATTTTATTTTATTGTACTTTATTGTTTTTTATTTTATTGTTTTGGGTTTTATTGTATTGTATTGTAATTTATTGTATTATATTATATTATATTACCTAGTATTGAACTAATTTTCACATAATTTATTATATTGTATTGTATTATCTTATATCCGTTTTGTATAAAGTTGTATTATTTGTATAAAGTTTTATTATTTGTATAAAGTTTTATTATTTGTATAAAGTTTTATTATTTGTATAAAGTTTTATTATTTGTATAAAGTTTTATTATTTGTATAAAGTTTTATTATTTGTATAAAGTTTTATTATTTGTATAAAGTTGTATTATTCGTATAAAGTTGTATTATTTGTATAAAGTTGTATTATTTGTATAAAGTTGTATTATTTGTAGAAAGTTTTATTATTTGTATGAAGTTTTATTTTTTGTATAAAGTTTTATTATTTGTATAAAGTTGTATTATTTGTATAAAGTTGTATTATATTTATCAAACCAACAGAAAGCGACCCTATCAGGGACTGTTCGATTCCGTTCACTTTCAACGGAGAATTATTCAAATCTTGCGTTGAATATTCCACATGTGATCGAAAGTGCTTCAACGAACAGGGAAAGGTTTTGGCCTGTGATCATAACATTGGTAAGTTAAGTTGTGGGTGGTGGGTTGTGGTTGATGGGTTGTGGGTGGTGGGTTTGGGTTGGTGGGTTGTGGTTGGTGGGTTGTGGTTGGTGGTTTGGGTTGGTGGGTTGTGGTTGAGTGGTGGAATGTTTGTGGCTTAGAATGGTAGTGGTGGCTGGATTGAGGGTGATAGGGTGGAGTAGTGAGTGGACTCATGATGAAAAATAGAGAGTTCATGGAAACATTGTGAAAAATAAAAAGTAAGAGAAAGAAGCAGTCACAAAAGACGACAGCCACCACCACCACCACGACGACAGACTTCGTAGCGACGTACCACAAGAGAGTTCTGCAAGGAGTGTCCCAGATCTCCATCAACGACTGGATCATCGTGCAGCAGCGGTCAGTCTACACGCCACAACAAACAGGCCCCAACGCCGCAGTAGTAATTGCAACAACTACAATGACAACTACCAACACCAACAACAATCACTACAACAATCCCTACAACAATCACTACCACAACCACTACAACAACCACTACAACAACCACTACCACAACCACTACAACAACCACTACAACATTCACTAAAACAGCCTTTTTAACCACAAAAAAAAAAAACTAACCATCACAACAACCTCTACATCAATCCAAACAACCACAACAGCAACCACTACATCAACCCAAACAACCACAACAACCACCTTTACAACCACAACAACCACTATAACAAACACAACAACAACAACCACAACAGCTTGGACATAAGCATCTTCCAAACAAGACCTTACCAGGATTGGGTCGATGGATTCGGTGACGACTACAACTTCTGGGTGGGATTGACCACCATCTCCAAGCTCAGTAACTGTCCCAACACTAGGTCCATCCATGCATCCATGTATCCATCCATGCATCCATGCGTTCATGCATTGATGCCTCTCTGCATCCACCCAAACATTCATGCATGCATGCATCCATCCATCCATGCATGCTTCCATCCATCCATCAGATTGAGGATAGAGATGAAGGATAAAGAGAGTGGGGAGTGGACCTCGAGTGAATATAAGAACTTTAACGTTGATCCGCACTTCAAATTGTATTTCGGAGATTACAAAGGAGATGCTGGTGTTGTTGTTGTTGTTGGTGTTGTTGTTGGTGGTGGTGTTGTTTTTTTTGTTGTTGTTGGTGGTGGTGTTGTTTTTTTTGTTGTTGATGGTGGTGGTGTAGTTGTTGCTGTTTTTGTTGCTGTTGGTCTTAGTGTTTTTGTTGCATCTGGTGGTGTTGTTGTTGTTGTTGTTCCAATGCATCATCCACCCCCCTCTACATCACATCAACTAATACCTACAACACCCAACCCACACAACACCCATCCCACACAACACCCAACCCACACAACACCCATCCCACACAACACCCATCCCACAAAACACCCACCCCACCCCCAATACCACCATCACCCAGGTGACGGCTTCCGCGGTAATGGGACTCACCTCCAAGCAACCCTCTTCTTTTCCATGCCAGGCCAAAACTACGTTCACACCGACGGTGGTTGGTGGATGAACTCCGACTCAAGCTGTAACCTCAACGCCAACCCACCCTACTGGTACAGCTATGGCGAGACCTTGTACCCCATGGTCACCCGAATGATGCTCAAGACCCACTGTGGCGATGTGTTTCCCGGGGATGGAGAGATTCTTGAGTTTGAGGGCGGTTTGTAAGCTGGTTGGTTGGTTAGAGATTTAACTGATCCGGAGTTGGCTTCTATGTGGTCTGAACTTGGTTTGGTCTGAACTTGTTTTGGTCTGAATTTGGTTTGGTCTGAATTTAATTTGGTCTGAATTTGATTTGGTCTTAATTTTATTTGGTCTGAATTTAGTCTGGTCTGAATCTGGTTTGGTCTGAATTTGGTTTGGTCTCAATTTGATTTGGTCTGAATTTGGTCTGGTTTGAATTGAGAGTCTTAATGGAAGTTTAAGTGGTCCAAATCGGGTTTGGCACAAAAAAGTTGTGGGTCTAAGTTGGAGGTTGTAATAGAAATTAAAGTAGTCTGAACTTTTTTATTTAAAATTGATGGTTTTAATAGTAATTTAATTGCTCCGAATTGCATTTAATTCAAATCGAGTTTATTCAGATTCTATTTGCGTTGAAAACTTACTTTTAGCTACTTTTAGATAAAAATTCCGATTAGTCACGTTTGCTTGATGCTTTCAAATTGTGGTTTTCAGGCTTCGGTTGTTTGCTTCCAGTTGTGCTTTTTGTTTTTTATTCATGTAAATTAAAAAAATTTAAATCGAAAATTTATTTTGAGAATTTAAGTTGCAAATTTAAGTTGAGAATTTGAGTTGAGAATTTAAGTTGAGAATTTAAAATTAGAATTACTGTAATCCAATAACATTATGGTTTCAAAGACAGTGTGTATTTTGTATAAAATTAAATATTTTTTACCTTATAAGCATTTTAAATCTGAGTGAACTTTTTAGTAAATTTTTAGTAGATTTGGCATTTTTGAAAAAATAAAAATAATGTAAAAGTTTTCATTCCAGAAAAAAAAGTAATCAAAAGAGTCGAAAGGATCAACATCAAAGTGTAGTAGAGGTACATTATAAAACATATAACAATTTGAGTAAAAAGGGCTGTAAAAGAAATTCAAAAGATGATGCTGATGATGAAGGTTTAAAATAAATGATAATGATGATTAAAAAGAGGAGGAGAGAAATGATGATGATGATGATAAGGGTGATGATAATGATGATAATGAGACCAATTTTAAAGCCGCTTTAAAGCAATTCAGGGCTTCTCACGAAATTAAAAATAATAATAAAAATCAAAAACATAAGTTGAAAAATAATAGATAAAAAAATTTTGAAGCAATTTTTAAAGCAATAATAGCCTTAAAAATTATGTTTATAGGGCTTGCTGATGAAGATCACCAAGAAGCCTCATTAAAGCCGATGATAATTATGATGTTGCTGATGATGATGAAAATGAAGATGTTGTTGATGATGATGATAATAATGATGTTGCTGATGATGATAATGATAATAATGATGTTGCTGATGATGATGAAAATGAAGATGTTGTTGATGATGATGATAATGATGATGTTGTTGATGATGATGATAATGATGATGAGATGCTGATAAAAACGAAAAGCAACTTCCAACTAAATTTAAAGTCAATCAATTAATTTTATCCTACTTAATTTTTATATAATTAATTTTTTAAATTTATATATAAAAAAAATATATTTATTTTATTAACAAAAAAGAAGGGAGTTAATAGTCGAAAAGGTTGAGAACTCAGAACCCCTTGAAGTTTAAATAGCACAGGCCAATTTGTACATCTAAGACGGGTATTTGAAAAAACGTTATTGTAAATATACAACATTTTGCTGATGGTTACTTGGGTTTTTATTTATTATTTATATTTATTTGTATGAAATTGTGAGATATAAATAATTTCAGGTGAAAGAAATTACAATTCGATTGAAATATTTGGTCTAGTGCTTCTTTTTCAGAATTTCCTTCCCTTCCTCTCAACCTCAATTCTCCCGCTCATCCATCACTTTTCCCACTTCTCCGTCTTCTCTATCATCTCACCATTCCACCCTCCTCCACCACTCCTCCATCTTTCCTTCATCACTCAACCATTCGACCACGCCACTACTCCTCCATCCCTT
>OX030969.1:4814123-4831623 GCA_943735955.1 Piscicola geometra | reverse complement strand
CATCCCAACCATCCAACCATCCATCCCAACCATCCAACCATCCATCCCAACCATCCAACCGCTCAACCAACCAAAACCCACAACCATCCAACCCTCCAACCATCCATCCCAACCATCCCTCCCAACTAAAACCCACAACCATCCAACCACCCATCCCACCCATCCAACCCTCCATTCCAACCATCCTACCACCCAACCAAACCAGCAGCAAGGCAGACCTTCGCAAATTCCTCATCAACCTCGCCATCTCCGACATCATCATGTCCATCTTCTGCATGCCATTCACCTTCACCTACACCATGCTGCACCACTGGCCATTCCCCTACGGTCTCTGCAAGTTGGTGCTCTTCTGTCAGATGGTTGGTGTGTGGGTGGGTGGGTGGTGATCGGAGGTAGATGGTTTGTGATTGGGATGGTGGTGGAGTGGGGTGGGTGGGGGTCATGGTGGGGATGGTTGTTGCTGATGGTGGGGTTGATTTTGGTGGTAGTTGTGATGGTGGTGGTGGGGATGGGGGGGAGGGGGAAGAAGGTGATGATGGCAATGATGATGATGAAATTGCTCCTAATCAGTCAAATGGTGGGTGGAGAAATCATTCCCATCGCTATAATATACCGAAAAAAATTCTTCTTTGAAAAAAAGATTTTGAGCCCGGGGTTATAGAAAAAGGACGTTTTAATTGTTGCAATAGTTCAGTAGCAATTACGCTAATTTTCTGACATTCATCAGTTTCCAAAGAAATTTGAAGGTAATTTGTTGACATTTGTCATTTTTGTGAAATAAATTGACGGTAAATTGTCGTATTATTATTATTTATTTTTTTATTTTATTCTTCATATAACGATTATATTTAAATATAATTATATTTTGAAAATAGAAAAACCATAGATTTAGTGGTGAAAAAGGTGGTTGTGTGATTTGAAAATAACTCATACCAGCACTAAACCAGCATTTAATTTTTTCTCTCCAAAACTATGTTAAATACGCAGAGTTTTAAAACCTCACTTCATAATCGATTTCAATTAGACTTTACATCGATTAAAACGTCAAGTGAAAATGTCTTTTTCTGGCAATTCGTTCCATTTCGTGTGTTTTTATTTTTCGAAGTTTTCAAGTTTTGGCATTTTTAAAGGATCCGTTGAATTCGGGTTTTCGCGGTAATAAAGAAAACCATCGATGAAGAGGCCAGACGCTTCGAATGAAAGCTTTGCGAGGTTTGAGCGTTTGAGCGACGTTTTGAACAAAATGTCCGTGCTTCACGTTGTATCTAAATAGGAGTGCTTCACGTTGTATCTAAATAGGAGTGCTTCACGTTGTATCTAAATAGGAGTGCTTCACGTTGTACCTAAATAGGAGTGCTTCACGTTGTATCTAAATAGGAGTGCTTCACGTTGTATCTAAATAGGAGTGCTTCACGTTGTACCTAAATAGGAGTGCTTCACGTTGTACCTAAATAGGAGTGCTTCACGTTGTACCTCGCACTTCGAACATTTTAAAGAAAAGGAAGGGGTTGTAGATCTACTATGAAATTACATATCTAGTTATAAAACAGTATCTTCATCATTATCATCATCATTCTCAGCATCATTATCAGCATCATTATCATCATCATTATCAGCATCATTATCAGCATCATTATCAGCATCATTATCAGCATCATTATCATCATCATTATCCGCATCATTATCATCAACATTCTAATCACCATTATCCTCATTATTACCATCATCATTACACACATCCTCACCACACCACCGACACACGACCATCACCACACAACCTCATAAAGCACACTCCTCAACAACACCCTCATCACATACACCACCACAACCACACCCCCATAAACCTCACACTTCAACCACTATCACCAAACAATCCCATAAATAACACCACGCAACCACACAACCATCACCACACCCTCATTAACCACACACCACACAACCACACACTCATGACACACACGAACAAACACACAACCCCACTCCCATCACCATCACCACACTACCCCACCACTCCACCACATAACCATCACCACACAACCATCACCACACAACCATCCCACACACCACTGTTACCACACTCCTTTAACAGTTAGCCGTGTCGGCAAGTGTCTTTACAAGCACCGCTATTGCAATTGACAGGTTGGTGATGGTGGTGGTAGCAATGGGGATGGGGATGGTGTGTGTGCTGATTGTGGTGTAGTGATGGTGGTGCTGGTGATGTGTGTTGATGGTTTGGTCTAAATAATGGAGTGATGGGTGTGAGAGGTGGTGATGGGGGAAAGGGGGGAAGGTAGTGATAGTGGGGTAGTGATAGTGGAGTATTGTGGTAGTGATGGGGTAGTGGGGTATTGTGGTAGTGATGGGGTAGTGGGGTATTGATGGTTTGGTAGCAATGGTGGGTTGGTTTATGGGTGGTGATGTTAGTAGGATGAGGGTGTGGTGATGTTTAAGTTTCAATGATGGTTTTGAAACAATGATATACTGATGGTGGGAGGGTGGATGTCATGAAGGGGGAAGGAATAGGGAAGGGGGAGGTGAAGGGGGGAGGGGAGTAGTGAAAGGGGGTGTGAAAGGGAAGGAGTAGTGAAAAGGGGGTAGTGATAATATGGTAATAAAAGTGGGGGTGGTGATGGCTTGTCATGGAATGTGTACTGATAGTTTCAGGTACAAACCATTCTATCAATGTTTGTCATTCATTCCATTATCATAAAATCCAATATATACGCATACTTTCAAATAATTGTTTTTCAAATGTACGCAAATAGCAGCATCTTTTCAAGTAATCCGAAAAAATTTTAAATTGATGAATTGTGAAGTTTTTTTTGCTCATTAGTCTTTCTGTTCTTAGTCAAACTAAAGAAACGTTTTGGAAAATTCATTTAAAATCATTACTATTGCTGCTTGCCATAATCACCACATTAGACATTTCGTTTTTAAAATTTATGTCTGAACTAAAAGTCCGAAAAACAATGATTTTTTCACCAATTATGCGAACATTAGGGGCGTCCAAACTATCTGTTTAACGATAATTTGTTCCGACTATTTTAAATTTTAATTTCTTCCTTTTTTCCTATTTTTATTTTCAAATAATCTGTAATATTCCACCGTAGCCCTCTTCTACCTCGCCACCTAGCTCCATTTCTTTACCAGTACTAACCCATCAACACCCAGAAACCTACGTCTTTTTCTTCCACCCTCACCACCACTACCCCTATTCTACCATCACCCACACCACCACCACTAACACCATCACCCCCACATACCCACCTCAAGAAACCTTGACCACCACTACCCCTAACCCCCACTTCCCCCAACCACCACTACCCCCAATCACCACTACCCCCAACCACCACTACCCCCAACCACCACTACCCCCAACCACCACTGCCCCCAACCACCACTACCGCCAACCACCACTACCCCCAACCACCACTACCCCCAACCACCACTACCCCCAACCACCACTACCCCCAACCACCACTACCCCCAACCACCACTACCCCCAACCACCACTACCCCCAACCACCACTACCCCCAACCACCACTACCCCCAACCACCACTACCCCCAACCACCACTACCCCCAACCATCACTACCTCCAACCACCACTACCCCCAACCACCACTACCCCCAACCACCACTACCCCCAACCACCACTACCCCCAACCACCACTACCCCCAACCACCACTACCCCCAACCACCACTACCCCCAACCACCACTACCCCCAACCACCACTACCCCCAACCACCACTACCCCCAACCACCACTACCCCCAACCACCACTACCCCCAACCCCCACTACCCCCAACCACCACTACCCCCAACCACCACTACCCCCAACCCCCACTACCCCCAACCACCACTACCCCATAGGCACTTCGTAATAACAAGGCCTCTGCAAGCGAAGCAAATGAGGATGAGATTCGGCAAGAGCATTTGTGCCGTGTGGTTAGTCTCCACCCTCCTGTCCAGCCCTGTGCTCTTCGTGGGCAGGTCAGGTGGGTGGAAAGCAGGGGGTGGAAGGCAGGGGTGGAGGGCAGGGGGTGGAGGGCAGGGGTGGGGAGGGCAGGGGGTGGAGGTCAGGGGGTGGAGGTCAGGGGGTGGAAGGCAGGGGGTGGAGGTCAGGGGGTGGAAGGCAGGGGGTGGAAGGCAGGGGGTGGAAGGCAGGGGGTGGAAGGCAGGGGGTGGAAGGCAGAGGGTGGAGGGCAAGGGGTGGAGGTCAGGTGGGTGGAAGGCAGGGAGTGGAGGTCAGAAGGTGGAGGTCAGGGGGTAGAGGTCAGGGGGTGGAGGTCAGGTGGGTGGAGGGCAGGGGGTGGGTGTGGATGGGTTAAAGAAGGGGGAGTGTGGAAGAGTAGGTGGGGTGGAAAGGTTAAAGAAGGGGTGTGTGGAGTGGTGGATGAAGGTTATATGGATAAATAGCGTTTGAATTAGTTTTTTCATCTTCATTCACCTATTTTTTAGTAGTATTTCAACCACTCATCCGACCATCCACCCAGGGAAGAAGAACTCCACAACCGCATCACGTGCAACGAACACTGGGCCTCGTACAGGCATCAGCAGGCGTTCACCATCTTCGTTTTCCTCTTCACCTACCTCCTCCCCTCCAGCGCCATCGCCATCACCTACGGTATGACCTGTAGGAGCCTCTGGAAGCACCGGATGCCGGGGAATAGTGACCTGTCGAGAGATCAGTTGCAGTGCCAGGCTAAGAAGAAGGTGGGTTTGGTTGGTGGAGGTGAGGTGGTTGGGTAGTGGTTTGGGTGGGTGGGATGGTGGGTGGGTGGGTTTGGTGGAGTGGGTTTAGGTTGGTTTTGGGGGTTTGGAAAGAAAGTTGGGTTGGGAAGATGGTTTGGTTGGTGGAAGGGTGGTTTTGTGAAGGTTTGCGAAGAAAAGTTTGGTTGATTTGGTTGGTTTTGGGGGTTTGGGAAAGGGTTAGGTTGGTTTTGAGGGTTTGGGAAAGGGTTAGGTTGGTTTTGAGGGTTTGGGAAAGGGTTAGGTTGGTTTTGAGGGTTTGGGAAAGGGTTAGGTGAAGTAAGGGTGTAAATTTAATAATGAAAAAAAAAAAAGAGGGAAGAGTGTCGGTGGATAATGATGAGATGGGAGGGCTGTAAGATGTTTTGGTAGGAGATTAGTATGATGGAGATAGGAAGAATTAAGACAGGCCTATGGAATGTGTGAGAATGAAAAATGTTACATAGACAAACAATTTGTTGTGTTTTAGTTTGGTAATGGAGTGAAAACATCAGGTGTTGATGGGCAGAGATGGCTGAACGGGAAGGTAGACGGCGATATTTAAAAGCGAGGCAGCAACAAAAATGAAACAATGTCAAAAAAAGTTATGCGTGCGTATGAATTAAGCATTCAAAAATATTCATTTTTAAGAGCTTTTTCTGTTTGCAAATCTAACCGATTCAGTCCAAAGCCATGAATCTTGCACATAAACAGTCCGATGCCGAGGGAAGATAATTGTTTTTTTCTGCTTATTTAGAACTGCGTACCTAAAAGTCCTTTGTGCAATTTTTACGAAAGGTTTTCTGCCTCAATCTTTCGCCCACAATCTCCCATTACAAAGGATTCGTACAAACGTGTACTCGAGCTCAAATCTTCAACCCTCCACGTCATCACCACTCCTCCCTTCCTTCACTCCCCTTCCTTCACTCCCCTTCCTTCCTTCACTCTCCTTTTTTTTTCTCTCTCTTCCCTTCCTTCACGCACCATTCTTATCCCCTTCATCCTCCCTTCTCTCACTCCCCCTCTCTTATCCTCTTCCTCTTCCCTTTCTTCTCTATCTTTTTCCCGCATCCTTCCTTCATCTCAATCACTCTCTCTCTTCATCCCCCTCTTTCCATGGTGACAATAGTAACAAAAGTAACAACAACAACAACGATATAATAAAAACAACAAAAATAAAAACAACAACAATACAAACAACAATAATAAAAACAACAACAATACAAACAACAATAATAAATACAAACAATTAACACTACCCCCCCCTCCCCTCCCCTACCAAGGTGATTAAGATGCTGATGATGATCTCGGCGATATTCGGACTTTGTTGGTTGCCGTTGCACGTCTTCGGAATTGTGGTGACGTTTGAGCCCTCCTACAACGACGAGGAGGAGGAGAGTGCCGACCTTGTGGGGGGTGGGTTGGGTGGGTGGTTGGGTTGAGGAGGGATGAGGGGGGTGGATGGTTGAGGGGGGGGTGGGTTGGGGGGGTGAAGGGGGGTGAGTTAGGTGGATGAGTGGGTTGAGGGGAGTGGGTTGAGGGTGGGAGGGTTGGTTGAGTTGGGTTGAGGGGGGTGAGTTGGGTGGGTGGTTGGGTTGAGGAGGGATGAGGGGGGTGGAGGGTTGAGGAGAGGGTTGGGTTGAGGGGGGGTGAGGGGGGTGGAGGGGGGAGGGTGGTTGGGTTGAGGGGGAAGAGTTGGTTGAGTTGGTTGAGGGGGAAAGGGTTGAGGGGGGGTGAGTTGGGTTGAGGGGGGTGAGGGGGGTGGAGGTGGGGAGGATTGGGTTGAGAGGGGGAGGGTTGGGTTGAGGGGGGGGGGGGGTTGGTTGGTTGAAGGAGGAGGGTTGGTTAAGTTGGGTTGCGGGGGGTTGAGGGTGGGGTGGGTTGGGGGGATGAGGGGGGTGAGGGGGGTTGAGGGGGGTTGGGTTAAAGGGGTTGGGTTGAGGGGGCTGGGTTGAGTGGGTGGTTGGGTTGAGGGGGGGAGGGTTGGTTGAGTTGGGTGGATAGGGAAGTGGGGTGAGGGGGTGAGTGGGTTGGAGGGGGTGGAGGGTTGGTTGAGTTGGGTTGAGGGGGGGAGGGTTGGGTTGAGTTGGGTTGAGGGGGGAGGGTTGGTTGAGTTGGGTTGAGGCAAGTGGGTTGAGGGGGTGAAAGTTGGTTGAGTTGGGTTGAGGGGGTTAAGAGGGGTAGAAGTTTGGTTGAGTTGGTTGAGTGGTTGGAGGGTTGGTTGAGTTGGTTGAGTGGTTGGAGGGTTGGTTGAGTTGGTTGAGAAGGAGTTGGGTGGATGGTTGAGTTGAGTGGGGTGGAGGGTTAGTGGGGGTGAGTTGGGTTGAGAGGGGTGAAGGGGGTTAAATGCTGGGTTGGGCAGTTGGGTGGAAGTTGAGATGGTGAGTGGATAGAGGAAAGAGTTTATAGATAGGTGATGGGTGGAGGTAAAGGAGTGTGCGAAATGAATGAAGAGAAGTGAAGGGGGGGAGGGGGGTGGAAGGGGGGAGGTGAAAGGAGGAAGAGTGGAGGGGGGGGGTGAAGGGGGGAAGAGTGGAGGGGGGGGGGGGAGATAGTGGGTTAGTTAGAAAGATGGTAAGAATTATAGAGGTGGAGGAGGATCAAAGAATCGTTCAGGGATGGGCTGTTGTGATGAATGGTGAAAGTTGGCATGTTAATGGAATGAGTGAGATGGGTGGAGGGATGAAGGAGTGTAAATTAGAAGTAAAAGAATGAAAGAAACGTTTTAGACTTTATTTAAGTTTTACTCAGATGAAATTGTGAAGAAAAAAATAATTAAACATTCTGGAGCAGATCAAAGCGAGAAAAACTCCTCGAAGGCGTTGAGAAAGTTTTTATATTTTTTTGAAAAGCTTTGGAAACGTGGCTGTAGGTGAAATGGATGGACCGATTGAGTGGTTTTGTTGAAAGGGAAAAAAGAGGATTTTAGAAAAATTGAAAATTGAAACTTTACGCTTCATAAAGAAGTTTGTAGCTTTATTAAAAGTTTGTAAAGAATGCCTCATTTGACGTTTTCGAAACCACTGAAAAAGAAAATTACATTTTAAAGATAGAAAATGGAATATGCAAAATATTTTAATATATAGAAAATGGAATATGCAAAATATTTTAATATATAGAAAATGGAATATTTCATAATACTACTTTAAAAATATTTTGAAAGATAGAAAATAAATATATAAAAATACTTTTAAAATATTTTAAAAGATGCAAAACATATTAAAATATAATAGAATCATTTTGCAGCTTCCATCTACACGGCAGTCCACTGGCTGGCGATGTCCAACAGCTTCGCAAACCCTGTCATCTACGGATTCGTAAATGACGGATTCAGAGTTTGTTTTTTTTGTTTTAAAAGACGTTTATTTTTTCTTTCGATTTTTTCTCTAATTTGCTTTTCTTTTTTTCCATTTTGCTTTTAATTTATTCTCTTCGTTTATCTTTTTTTCTCAATTTTGCATTCCATTCTTCTTCATTTCGTTTTTTTCTACTTAATTTTTGTTTATTCTGCTTTTACACTTTTTTCCAATTATCTTTTTACTTTTTTTCAATTCCATTTTTTATTTTTCTTCATTTTGCTTCATAGTTACTTTTTCTAAGACTTCATTGCCTGCCTGGGTGCACTTCAACTCCTCAAAGCACTGCCTTGCACTCACCCACATCTCTCCAGACGCTATAAACTTGAAAAAATTAAAGAAAAAAATTGCAAAAAAACTATTGGAAACTATTCAAATGAATTTTAAGAAAAATAATTGTAAAAAAAAACTATTTGAAACTATTCAAATGAATTTAAAGAAAAATAATTGTAAAAAGAAACTATTGAAAACTATTCAAATGAATTTTAAGAAAAATAATTGTAAAATGAGTTTTTAAAAAATATATAATTTGGTTCATAAACTGACAGGCGTTTTTATAGGTGCCGTCAGTAGATGACTAAAAACAAAATTCCCGTAATTTTCGTCAAATATACTTTTTTCTAGAAATTCTATTCGAAAATAATAACTTTTTCCGATAATCAAACTGCCAGGAAATTCGTCATTTTCTTTATACGCCATTTTTTTATTTGGTGCACAAGGCAATTACGACGGAAGAAAGTTATTGAAGAAAGATCAAAGAGAATAAGTAAGGGAGTGACGTGTGGAATGGAACCGAAAGATAAGTTTTATCATGGAAAAAATTTCGTGGTTGAGAAAAATAACAAAACTAAGTTAAAATTGTTTTCATAGAAACTTGTGGTTGAAAAAAAAACAAAAAAAAAAAAAACCAACTCTAAGAAATATTAATTTTGGAATATTTCAAATCGTGTGAAACACTTTTGCGACTAAGTATGCGTGCGTCATCAATCACCAGTGCCGAATCCACTTGATGCGACCAAACGAAAAACTACCGCCATAAATATTCTACTTAATTAAAAAAATGCGACGAAGAAAAAAAAAACAAAAATATTTGTCTAGCGCATACTTCCCTAACGACCCCCATTCATCTCACATGCGACCATCCCTGCTGACCGCAACAGCTTTTTAAATAATTGTTTTTTTCTTTTTTGACATCCTCAGTTTTTATGCATGCAATTTAGAAGACATTTATACCGACCCTCTTTCTCTGTATCTCTCTCTTCCCTTCTAATTCTTTCCCACTTCCTATTTGTTTCTTTTGTTTTAAATTAATTTATTTTTACCTTTTTCCATCTTTACCTTTCCTCACTTTTCCAGAAAGACTTGAGACTACTGTTTTGGCGTCTTTTCCGCTGCTTCAGAAACCCGTCTGACAGCAACGACGCGGGTGACAAGAACATCGAGCAGAATTCCCTGGAGACCTTCATCCGGACGAACAAAAGGGCTCACTCAACGAAAATGATTCCATCAAAGCTTACTACTACAACTACTACTCCAACCACTCCAACAATTACTACTCCAACCACTACAACCACTCCAACTACTCCAGCCACTCCAACCACAACTACCACTCCAACCACACCAACAACTACAACAACTCCAACTATTGAATCTTCTTCCACAACACCATCATCTCCAACAAAGTACATTGAGACAACAACTACTACTACCACAGCAACTACAAAAGCACTTGGAAGATCACAAACTTTCCCAACTACAAAAAAAAATTCAACAACTACAACAATACCTAAAACAACTACAACAATAAATACAACAACAAAAACCCTAACAACTACAATATCAACTACAACAACTTCAATAGCAACTACAACTACAACAACAACAACAAGTACGACAACTACTTCAACTAAATCACCTCAAAAGACATTTGCAACAATGGCGAGAACCGCTCCAACTTTGCCGCCAATCACCCGCACCTCGGCGCCAATCACTCCAACTATTTCAAGAACAATTCCAACTAGAATTCCAAAAACAACATCCCCAACTAGAAAATGGAAAGAGCCTCAACAGCAACAACAGCAACATCTAGGTTACGAATGCTGAAAGTGAAACACAAACACACACATCTCCAAACTAGAAAATGGCAACCACAACATCAACCTCAACAACTACAACATCAACAACAACAACACCATTCTCAACAACAACAAAATCAGCTTCCAGCTTTTGAATGTTGAAGGCGACGCCAACCCATCGATCAATATTCTCTCATAAACCACCTCATTTGTTTTTTCAAAAAGTCCTAGAAGTATTTTTGACGGAGAAACATTCTTCATTATCTTCCACTTCAGCATTCTCGAGATTTGTCTTTGGCAAGGATCAACTCAGAAACAAAACTGAAAAACTCAGTTTTGAATTGAAAAAAAAAACAGTAAAAAAAAAAGAATGGATCAACTTGACGTGAAAATTGTGGGGAAAAACAACCAAAAAACGGAAAAAACAGAAGAGCAAAAAATCTAATTTATGATAAAAAGATGAGAGTTAATAATGGCCGATCCATCTTGACAGGGAGAGGGGTACTTTGGGAGATAATTGATAAAGCGTGACTTGGAATATGAATTAAGCGATTAAAATCTGATTAATGGCGGCTTGGTGTTGTGCTGAAATATAATAATATATAATTTATATCTCGTGATTTCGATGTTGTGTGGTTTTCCTTCAGTGATCTTTTAACTTTTTATAATTAAGCTCTAGAACACGATGTATAAGACGCACTTTTTGAATCTAAAAAGCTTTCCAGTGCGTTCATTTATTGATTTTTAGATAGCAAAATGACGGATAAATTGGACCTAACTGCTAGTTTTGACCCATTACATCTTTTTCTTTTTCATCATCAAAGAAAGATGTGTTTTATCAGCGACGTTTTAGAAATCATTTAGAAAATGTATGCCTAGATAGAATGTTGTTGTGGTATTTAAAATAGAACATTATAAATGTTTTTTCTTTTAATCATGTAAAAGTCACTCGTCGCTAGACTTTAAATTAGAAAAAGAAAAATATTTTTTTAGATTTTTCTTTTAATCCTAAAAACTCACTGATGACTTGCCATACCCTTTAAATTATCAAATTAAAAATTAATTCTTTTATATTTCATTCATTTAATCATGTAAAACTCGCAAGTCTTCACACGTTTTCTGGAGGAATAGCAAATATTGAAAAAGAATTCTCCTTTCTGTTTACTAGTCGAGAATGAAAGCGACCGTCCGTATCATGAAACGGCTTTTGATTGCAGATTCCTATCTCCAAGCCAATTGCCATTTATTTTTGGTTCCCTTTAAATCTTGGTTTTTGTGTGAATGAAAGACTAAACATTTTTGTGACGAAACTAAAAAAAGAAATATTTTTAATCATAAGGGAATTTAAAATAGCAACAATTAATAGAAAATATTATCATCAAAATGGAACAAAATATTAGTAATAGTAATAATAATAATAAAAAAAGATGCATTGAAGATGAATTTATTATCGAATCTATTCCATAGACATGAGACAGCATCGACAAATTACTTTCAGTTCTTTGCTGTTGCAACTCTTCTTTAAAACAGATAACTTCACCTATCTGTAGGGTAATAAAAATAATAATTTAATAATATTAAAATTAGAATTTGGTATAATTTATTATTTTTTTACAAATAAATTAAATTGTAAATTGTGCAAATTTTATTTCATCGTCATGAAACCTCTGTTTCCTTGGAGAACGCCTAGGTTTCTATGGCAACAGTATCATCATCATCACCACCCCACCACCACTATAATAGCGTCATCATTATCATGATTATACATCGCATAACGTCATAAGGTCAATTACTAAAAAGTATTATTACGTCATCATTATGACATCATCATCATCATGACCAAAGATATCGAATATTGAGTTTGAAAGACACTAAATAAGACCAGGTAATTCAAAAACCTCGATCAAATTCTCCCGAGCTCTGGTCGACGTAGTCGCTAAAATGCCGCTCTAAGATCATCATCATCATCACTATCATCATCATCATCATTACTATCTTCCTCTTCTTCTTGGTCAACATCATTATCATGAAGACCATCATCGTATACCTCCGATGATAAACACAAAACAACAACAGAAACAAACAACAACAGTTTTTTAATGTAAAATTTCTTTTATAAAAAGAATAAAATAATTCTATCAAAAATTAGAAAAAAAATGAAATTGACAAACCTCCTAGAATTACCTTCGAATGGCGACTGCAACAGCATCCTCCTCCAACACCATCATCATCAAGACTCATACCTTCTGCCTTCGTGCCTCTCTTCCCGCCTTTTTCGACGCGATGATGATGATGATGATGACGACGTAGTGTGATGGTCTCCTCCTTCTTCTTCTCTTTCTTCTCCTTCTCTCGTTCCATGCTTGCGTGACTTGCGTTCGCTAGAGCGAGACCTTGACCTTGGTGGTGGTGATGATGATGATGATGATGATAACAAAGATGTGTGATGGTAGTGATGACGTGATTATGATGATGATGATAAAGATGGTGATGATCACAACGATGGCGATGATGATGATCTCACCTTCTCTTGGAGGAAGGGGCGTGGCGACTAGCATGGCGGTCACGTGACGACCTTGACCTCGACCTCTTTTTCCTACCGTCCCTCTCCCTGCCCCCTTCATCATCCCTACCCCCTCTACTGCTCACCCGGCCCCCCTCGTCACCCCTACCCCTCCTGTCCCCCTTATCCCTACTGCTGCTCACCCTGTCACCCCGACTGCTTCCCCGCTCCTCTTTCGCCCTTTGCCGCTCCCCTGTGGTCATGGTGGTGTGGTGTGGTCATGGTGGTGTGGTGTGGTCATGGCAGTGTGGTGCGGTCATGGTGGTGTGGTGTGGTCATGGTGGTGTGGTGTGGTCATGATCAATAAATCTATCCCCCCTTCCTCCATGATGTACCCATCCATCCATTCTCTCAACTGTCCATCCATCCATCCCTAACCCTGACCCACTCAAAGCTTTCACCCACCACCCAAATCCATCTACCCACATCGATCCATCAATCTTCTTCCTTTCCACATTCATCCCAACTACCCCATATCCACTCATCCCAACTACCCCATATCCACTCATCCCAACTACCCCATATCCACTCATCCACCCCTCCCATCCATCCATCCCTCCCACGCACTCTCTGCAGCCTTCTCCTTCTCTCTCTCCTCCCTCTCTCTCGCCAGCCTGTTCTCTCTCTCCGAGTCCATGCCCCTCATGCCGTTCTGCATTGAGAAGAATTAAAAGAAGAATAATAATAAGATAATAAAAAAAGATAATAAAAAGAAGATAATAAAAAGAAGATAATAAAAAGAAGATAATAAAAAGAAGATAATAAAAAGAAGATAATAAAAATAGGATAATAAAAATAGGATAATAAAAATAGGATAATAAAAATAGGATAATAAAAAAAAGATAATAAAAATAAGATAATAAAAATTGGATAATAAAAATAATATATTAAAAATATAAAGTAGCATCCTGATTTGGAAATAGAAATGATATTAATAAAGACAATTAAGCTAGAATAATAGATTTATTTATTCACATTCAAAAAAACCATAAATATAAAATATAAATAGTTATCATGATTTTAATAAATTGAAATTATTATGATTTAAATGATGAGGGTGCTGATAATGATGATGATGGTGATGATGATGATGAAGTCGCTGACCCTTATATCGTCAATCTTGTCTCTTATCTTCATGTAGCCGAGGTGCTGTTTGCCCTGGAATAATGAAATAATTTTCCTAACTAAAAACATGATGATGATGATGATTATGATGATAATTATGGTGATGGTGGTAATGATGATGATGGTAACGGTAATGGTTATGATGATCACAATAGTGGTGATGATGATGATGATGCAACAGATGATGATGATGATAGTCACCTGGAGATGTTCTTCGATGCGCTGAATGGCATCTCCCACAACCAAGAAAGCCCCACATATTGTACACACCTTCGCAATCGTCATCATCATCATCACTACCATAATCATCATCACCACTACTACCACGATCATCATCACCACCATCATCACCTCATCATCATCATCATAACCGACCTCCATTTCCTTGCTGGCGTTGCTGTTGTCATTCGGGGCTGGTGGTTCCGCTTGGCGGTTCTGTATTACATAATTAATATGATTATAATAATAATAATTAATATTATTATTAGTTTCATTAATATTAATATAATTTCATTATTTATTTAGAATCATATTACTTTTTTTAATATTAATACTTATTAATTTAAGCATTTCATTGTTATTATTTATATAACTGAAAAGACCATCATCATCACCACCACCATCCACATCATCATCATCATCATCATCATCAGGAGCACCTTGATCTCTTCGAGGATCCTCTTCTCCTCCTTCAACTTCTCCGTCTGCGCCATCAACTCCTGCGCCTCGTCCACCTGTGAAGTGATGATGATGATGATGACGGTGGTGGTGATGTCATAAAGGTGATGATGATGATGACGGAGGTGGTGGTGTCATAAAGGTGATGATAATGATGATGATAATGAAGCCCGTCACAACTCCACTACCCCTATCATCAAATCCCCCCCCCCTCCACACTCCAACCATCAGGCAACTCCACTACCCCAGCCATTACACCTCCCCACCTCTCCTACCATCTACTCAACCCCCACCCCAACCAGCTATTCTACCTACACCCTACCCCCACCCTTCCCCCTCCCCTTCCCCCCACCCACCTTCTCCCTCCCCTTCCCCCCACCCACCTTCCCCTCGCATCCCAACTTCTCCGTCTCCTCCAGCATCTTGTTTATCTTCTCGGTTATCAGGGCCATCCGCGTGTTTTGTGCTGCAGACAATTCTTCTTCTTGTTGCTATTTAGTGTTTTTTGATTATTATATATTTGAATGTTCTTTAATTCTATTATTCTTTCATTTATAATTGTATTTATTATATTTTAAAATTATTTTATGAAATTATTCTTTTATTTATTAAAAAAAAATTCATGAATTAATATATTTTACATTTAACCAGCACATCCCTATTACCATTTTCCACCAACCACTCACAGCCTGATGTTGAGCACTCAAAGCCAATCTGGCCTGGCCCCTCTTGATGCGACGGTCAACATCGGTGATGAGGGTCTCGAGGTAGTCGAGGAATTCATTCTCGTAACCCATGCGTCCGTGTCTGGTGCTGAGTTTGTAACTGTGGGTTGGGGGAAGAGAGGTGGTGGTAGTGATGGTGGATATAATATAAATGGAAGTGAGGATAATGATAGAGTAAAAAAGGGTTTATGTGCATTTGGAAATTATAAATTGTGGAAAAAAAATTTTTTTTAATATTAAAAAAAATAAATATTCAAAACAACCCTTTTCCCCCTCACTCCACAACATACTTTCTGGCGAGTTCCTCATCGTGAATTTTGTAGCAGGGTCCCAGGTCCGCCCGGGTGTTCGTGAAGAGCTCGTGCGGACAAAAACCACACAGATGGAACTTGCACACCTTTTGAGAAGCATTTTAATTGTTGGATAATAATTAATAATAGTTTGATAAGTGTTCAATTAATTTAATAGAAATTCAATTATTTTAATAAAGATTCAAATAATTTGATGAAAAGGCAAATAATTTGATGAAAAGTCAAATAATTTGATGAAAAGTCAAATAATTTGATGAAAAGACAAATAATTTGATGAAAAGTCAAATAATTTGATGAAAATTCAGTTAAATATTCATAATCTAATCTAATCACCTCTGGGTCTTCCCAGTTCAAATCCTTGTGTTCCTCGTCCATGTTGGCATTTCTGTTTCTTCCCATCAACTCGTCCAACAACGAAGCCGCAAAAGAAGACATTTTGTAATCTTTTAAACTCTGAAGTTTAAAGTTTTGCCACAAAGTGTGAATATCAAAATGTTTTAGTTTGGATTAAAGAATTTTTTGACATATAAAAGTAACGATAATTTCCTTATCAAAAGGAAGCGGACTCAAACAAACAATCAAAAATCTAATTTTCGTGGTAATAAATACTTTATTTTTTTTCAATAAAAAAAATAAATCAAAAACTAAAATTTTACAATTTTTAGCGCATCAAAAAATGTGTTTCAAAATATTCTTAGACCTTTGCTTCTGAGCGATATACTTTTAAATTTATTAAAATTTAATAAAAGCATAAAAATATTAGTCTTGTTATAAGTATAAATTCAAAAATGTCTTTATACGATGATATTGATGTTGACAGAAAATCCGAAATTAGTACGTGTCTCAATGCTAAATCTAAATACAATATAATTAATATATTATAGTATATTTATAAATTATTTAAACAGGTTGGGGCTCTAGTATGAAATTGTTGGAAAACCAAAAACATTTGCAAGAGAAGAAACAACTGCAATCTGGCTCCAAGGTGCTCCAATAATATTGTAATTATAATAATTGTAATAATAATATTATAATTATAATAATTGTAATGATAATATTTAATTATAATAATTGTAATGATAATATTATAATTATAATAATTGTAATGATAATATTATAATTATAATTTTTTTATAAATATTTATAACAATATTATTTTAAAACTATAGGAGTATTTTTAGTAATAATAATAAGAAAAGTTATAGCTTTGAATTTACAACCATATCATTTCATTCATCTCAAAAAGTTACTAACCACCACACCCCTCACCCATCCACTCATTCATCAATCCATCACTCAATCAATTCATCCTTCCATCCATCAATCAATAAATTCATCCTTCCATCAATCCACACATCCATCAACTCATCCATCCATCCATTAATCCACACAGAAGCGTCAGAGCCAACCCATGCTGCCTCCTGTGATAGACCTCAAGACAAAGAGGAGTGGTGGAGGAGGTGGTGGAGGAGTGGAGGGAGGAGGGAGTAAGCTGCAACGGGTTGGTGGAGGTGGAGGTTGGGTGGGTAGGTGGGTGAATGGATGGGTGATTTTATGGAGTGAAAAGTTGATATATGGGAGGAAGATAAAGGTAAACGTTGCTGGGACTGTGTAAGAATTTCCCATATTTTAATATGCATTTTTTTTTATTAAATGAAACTAAATAATTATTTTCAACAACCCTTTTTCCCATCCCACCTATTCGTAATCCAACCTTCTCCCATAATCCAATCTCTTCATAATCCAATCTCCACTCCTCAAACCACTCCCCCCCCCCCCATTATAACCCAACTTTCCCCCCTCAAACCCCCCCTCTCCCCAATACAATCCAACCCACTTCCCCCCCCCCCTCCCACAGCCAGACCACTTAGGCAACTACACCTCTTACATCATCGGCACGGGGGTGGTTGGTGGCTTCGCGGGAGTGGTGGATG
>OX030969.1:4741623-4809123 GCA_943735955.1 Piscicola geometra | reverse complement strand
GGGAGGGGGAGGGTTGGCTGAAGGGGGTGGGGGTAGGGGTGTGGGAGGATGGGGGATTGGCTGAAGGGGGTGGGGGTGAAATGCTGTGATGGGAAAGGAGGGGTGGAGATGGTTAAATGATCATTATCATCATCATGACAGTGGGCGAAAAGGGGATGATGATTTGATTGAAATGGAATGAGAAGATTTGTGTGACTTTTGAAAGGGTTGAGATGGGGAGGTTATTGAATGGTTGGGAGAGGTGCGATGACAGATTGGTTTCGAATGGTTGGGAGGGGTTGGGTTAGAATGGTTGAAAGACGTTGGTGATGGATTGAAACTCTGTTACTGGAGAGACAGTGGAGAATTGTATTTATTTAATACTTCTTTTTTTCTCAGAATGTTTCATTATTATTATTTTTAAAATCATCGCTATGAACATACAAACAGACAAGCAGCCAAACACAAACATACAAACAGACACGCACACAAACATGTACAAACTCCACACTAAAAATAATAATAAATCCTAATAAAAGTCTTGAATCATTTTTTTAAAAGTAAAGTCCAAAGTCATTAAATCAAAAGTAAATCTTAAAAAATATAATAAAATTAAAAAAAACGAAAATTATAAATTCAAAATAAGTAGGTAGGGATGTGCGGCTTCAAGAGGCGACGGGAGGGAGGGAGTGACGGGGGCCTTGGAAGATGGCGACGAGTGAGGGCAGTTGCAGCACCTCGTGACACCCCGCTGAGAGGCGGTGTCTGTGGGGGTGGGAGGAGGGGTTATTTTTTATGTCTTATAATTTTTTTGTGATGATTATTATTATTATGTTATATTCATTTATTATCGACATTTTTATTAATATTATTTTATGTGTTTATTTATTGGCATTATTGTTATTATGCTTATTGACTGACTCGAGGTCGGCCAGCTTGATGACGATCTCCATCAGCACCTCCGTAGGAAAGTCAACTGAGGGAGGGGGAAACAAAATTATTATTATTTATACACTATTTAAGTTATTATAATTATTATCATTTATACATTATTAAAGTCATTATTATTACAATTATTATTTATGGAATTATAACTATTATTAGTATTCTAATTATTAATTAAATAAATAATTCCTATTATTCACCATCATCATCATCACCCCCATCAACATCATCACCACCACCACCATCATCATAATCAACACCAGCATCATCATCATCATCACTTTTGTGCACAAAGGTGTGCAGTTCGCTGACGATGTCCTGCAGTGCCAGTCCCTTGTCATTCTTCAGCTTCTGTATCTCTGCGGTGGTGATGATGATGATGATAGAGATGGTGATAATGATGATGATAATGGTGATGATGATGGTGGTGGCCATGGTGACGATGATGAAGAAGGCAACGATAAAGATGATGATGATGATGGCGGTGGTAGTGCTGATGATGATGGTGGTAGTGCTGATGATGATGGTGGTAGTGCTGATGATGATCATAGCGAGGATAACGAAAGTGGTAGTTATAATGATGATGATAATGATATTTCAAGGTAATAAACACACACACACCCACACACCACGTCACCCCCTCGACCGACTGACTCTCATGGGCGACCGAGAAGTCTTCGTTGAGGAGCACCTTGGCCATGGTGGAGATGTCACTATTGAGAGGGTGGCCAACGCACGTGTGGATGGCTGTCTCGTCTATGTGGTCGAATGCCATGGAGGTGCTCTGGTGGTGGTGGTGGAGGTTGAGGTGGGTGGTGATGGAGGTTGAGGTGGGTGGTGGAGGTGGGGTGGATAGAAGAGAGTGAGAGAAGGGGCAGGGGGGTGAGAGAGGTTTGGAGGGTGGAGGAAATGAGAGGAGAGGCAGTGGGTGGTGGAGAAAAAGAGAAAGAGTTAAATCTTTTTTTGGGGAATTTGTGTTGAGACGTATGATGGTCATGAAAACTTTAATTCTCACCCAATCACCCCCTCCCACTCCCCCCTCATTATTATCTAACCACCCCTCCTACCCCCTCTCCCCACCCTCCCTTCCCACCTCATCATTATCTAACCACCTCCTTCTCCTACCCCCTCTCCTCCCACCCACCTGGAGGATGTTGAGCACCTTCCTCATATCTCCTCCAGACAATTGCAAGAGCGCCTCTCTACCGCTGTCCTCTAGACGCAAGCTGTCGTGGAGAGGGGGGGGTGGAGGGAGAGAGTGGGGGGGGGAGTGGAGGGAGAGAGTGGGGGGGAGTGGAGGGAGAGAGTGGGGGGGGGGGGGGTGGAAAAAGTTGGGGGAGAGGAAGTAGATGAGGGTGATATGGAGAAAAGAGGCACGGTTATGGTTGTTGGAGAAAAGGAGGTGATGGTGGAGGAAGGAGTACAGCGATGATGGAGTGGGAACATCTTTCAGTGATTATATTGCTGATGATGATAGTGAAAGTGATGATAGAGATGACGATGATGATAATGATGATGGTAGAGATGACTATGATGATGATGATGACTTTAACAATTTAACAATGATAATCTCCACGACGACGATGATGAGAAACAACCCCCACTCTAGTTCACCCCTCCTCCCACCCAACCCCCACTCTAGTTCACCCCTCCTCCCACCCAACCCCCACTCTAGTTCACCCCTCCTCCCACCCAACCCCCACTCTAGTTCACCCCTCCTCCCACCCAACCCCCACTCTAGTTCACCCCTCCTCCCACCCAACCCCCACTCTAGTTCACCCCTCCTCCCACCCAACCCCCACTCTAGTTCACCCCTCCTCCCACCCAACCCCCACTCTAGTTCGCCCCTCCTCCCACCCAACCCCCACTCTAGTTCACCCCTCCTCCCACCCAACCCCCACCCCCCACTCCACTTCACCCCCACTCCACTCCATTCCCCCCTCCCACCCCACCAACAACCTCTCACACTCAGCCACGTAGTTGAGGCGGGGCAGGATCTGCTCCTTGGCGAGGGGGCCGAATCGGAAGCGGGTGCACCTCGACTGCAGTGCCGGGATGATCTTCGAGAGGTAGTTGCCGATGATGCAGAAGCGCGTGTTCTCCGTGAATTTCTCTATCACTGTGGAGGCGGTGATGATGGTGGTTGTGGTGGTGATGGTGATGATTGTATCGTTATCATGATGAGAAAGTGAGTTTTTTCCGTGAACTTATCTATATTACTGGAGTAATGATGGTGTTCTGGCGATGATTGCATCATTATCATCTTTAACATTAATTTCTTTGTAGTCATCATCATTATTATCACCACTGCAACCATCATCATCATAATCATCACCACTCTAACCACCATCACCACCACCACCACCACCACCATCATCACCACCACCACCATCATCATCATTATCATCATCATCACCACTCTAACCATCACCATCATCATCACCACCACCATCATCATCATCACCACCTCTTCTCAGGGCGTTTTGAGCGTCGTTCGTCATGGCGTCTGCTTCGTCCAAGATGACCAACTTGAAGCCTGAGCTGTATGCGTGCGTGGGTGGGTGGGTGGTGGGTGGTGGATGGTGGGTGAGTGGGTGGGTGGGTGGTGAGTGGTGGATGGTGGGTGAGTGGTGGATGGTGGGTGGGTGGGTGGTGAGTGGGTGGTGAGTGCGTGGGTGGGTGAGTGCGTGGGTGGGTGGTGAGTGAGTGGGTGAGTGCGTGGGTGGGTGGTGCGTGCGTGGGTGGGTGGTGAGTGGGTGGGTGGATGGTGGGTGAGTGGGTGGTGCGTGGGTGGGTGGGTGGGTGGTGAGTGGGTGGGTGGGTGAGTGGTGGGTGGTGAGTGGGTGGTGAGTGGGTGGTGAGTGGGTGGTTGGTGAGTGGGTGGGTGGTGAGTGGGTGGTGGATGGTGAGTGGGTGGTGAGTGAGTGGGTGGGTGGTGGATGGTGAGTGAGTGGGTGGGTGGTGGATGGTGAGTGGGTGGGTGGGTGGGGAGATGGTGGGTGGGTGGGGAGATGGTGCATGGGTGGGTGGGTGGTGAGTGGGTGGGTGGGTGGTGAGTGGGTGGTGGATGGTGAGTGGGTGGTGGATGGTGAGTGGGTGGTGGATGGTGAGTGGGTAGTGAGTGGGTTGTGGGTGGGTGGTGGATGGTGAGTGGGTGGTGGATGGTGGGTGGGTGGTGAGTGGATGGGTGAGTGGGTGGGTGGGTGGTGAATGCACGCATGGGTGAGTGGGTGGTGAGTGGGTGGGTGGTGGATGGTGAATGCATGCATGGGTGAGTGGGTGGGTGGGTGGTGGGTGGGTGGTGGATGGTGAATGCATGCATGGGTGAGTGGGTGGGTGAGTGAGTGGGTGGTGAGTGGGTGGTGAGTGAGTGGGTGGGTGGTGGATGGTGAGTGAGTGGGTGGTGAGTGGGTGGGTGGTGGATGGTGAATGCATGCATGGGTGAGTGGGTGGGTGGGTGGTGAATGCACGCATGGGTGAGTGGGTGGTGAGTGGGTGGGTGGTGGATGGTGAATGCATGCATGGGTGAGTGGATGGTGAATGCATGCATGGGTGGGTGGGTGGGTGGTGGATGGTGAATGCATGCATGGGTGGGTGGGTGGGTGGGTGGTGAATGCACGCATGGGTGAGTGGGTGGTGAGTGGGTGGGTGGTGGATGGTGAATGCATGCATGGGTGGTGGATGGTGAATGCATGCATGGGTGGGTGGGTGGGTGGTGGATGGTGAATGCATGCATGGGTGGGTGGGTGGGTGGGTGGTGAGTGGAGAATGCAAGCATGAATGTGTGGTGGATTAAAAATGCATAGTGGATGGATGAGTGGATAATGATGAAATGATGATGTTGGTAATGATTATGATGATGATGATGCAGATGATAATGGTGGTGACTTGAAGATGGTTCTGGTGGAGGCGAAGGAGAGAATGGGTCCTCGCACGATGCCAATGCCCCTGTCGTCTGAGGCGTTCAACTGGGGGGGGGGGGGGGGGTTGTGTGTTCGAGGGTTTGTTTGGTGGTTTGTGTGTTTTGTGTTGTGGACTGGTTCGTGTGTTTTGTGTTGTTTTTGTAGTGAAGTGTCGAGGTGCATTATGAATTGATTAGAATTAGATTAGATTCACTTTTGAAATATTTATATATTTAGAAAAAAACCTAGTTAAAATTGATAAAATTTATAAAACATGGCATCACCTCCAAAACCATGGAATTGAAATCTTTGGGCTTGTATAGTTGCTTAGCAACAGCCAAGATGGTGGTTGTCTTTCCAGTTCCAGGAGGACCATAGAACAGTAAGTGAGGCAGACGATCTTCTTTCACAAATCTTTGTACTGTGGTATGCAAATGGCAGACGAGTTTGGTTTATATATTTATAACATAAATATATAAGTGACACTTTTCTGCTATTTGCATGTCAATTTTATATAGTTTGAGACTCAAACTTTGGGTCAACTTAAAAACAATTGAAATAGGTGTAAAAGAAAACTTTTTTTCTTCAAAATGTATGTGTTAATTAAGCTGATCACTTGTATTGAGAATTTCTTTGTGTGATATGAGATCGTCCAGTTTCTGTGGTCTGTACTTTTCAACCCTGGTTTCAAATATTTGGTTAAATTTTCATTTGCTGTTATTTCAATGTTTGCAGAAATATGCATTTTAATATAAATGTATTTTAAATATTTTATTGATATTCATAATTTCGTTTAGCAAACTACCATGGCAAATTTGACTTTTCCATTTTTGATTTTGGAAACAAACTTCTTAAATATCGTCCTGTTAGCGGGATTATAGCAAAGACCCAAAATTCCAATAATAAATTGTTTCTTCAATTCCCATGGTAACATGTCTTCCAGCCAAGATTCCAACACATTCTTTGTCAAATCTGACGTTAAAACTTCTTATCAGAGCTTCATTCCACGAGGTTTAGTAATGAAGGTTTTTAAATTACAAATATTTCTTGATTTATTCTCACATTTTTTATTAATATTGAAGATAATTTAATTTAATTAATAATCAAACTGCAGATTTTAAAAAAATTATCTAAAACATTTATTGATTTATTTTCAAATTGTTGGTTCATATTAAGTATAATAATTATCTAATTATTTATTTAATTCTACTTTAACAGATGACTCAATTTCCACTTCCCTGCCTCTTCAAGTCTTGTTGTACTTTAACGTCTGCTTCTTGCTGGTGTGGCTTGTCTGTGAAAGTGTCATGGTTGCTGTCAAGGTTTAAAAAAAATCTATTTTAATCCAATTATCAAATAAATTTTAATATTTATTTTTATACAATTTTAAAAAAAATATATGTAAAGGCTATCTTGATAATCCATGAAGCTTCAAATACAGACTGAAATTGTAATTTTTTTATTATTTGTTAAAATAAAACATAATATATCTTCATAAACCAGTTTTCGGACTTGACAACATTCTACCAAGTGATAGCAGTGTGTTTGTTGGTGTGTGTGGTGCTATTTGAAGTTCTAAGACTTTACCTGGGCTATGTTGGAAACTTGTGCCAGAGGGTGCGTGGTGTTCGGTTGAGTTGGGGATGATTAATTTGGATTAGGATTTTTCATTTTTATTATTTGGTTGTGCTTTTGAAGATGAAGCCTCTTGACCACTTCATTGTGATGATGATGATGATGATGATAATGATGATGAAGATGACTAACAATTTATAGTAGATTAATTATTCATATCAATAACTATGATAATATTGGATCTTTGGTTAGCAGCTGCCATCTTGGCAGCCGCTTTAACCGTAATGATTTTGTTAAATAGTTTGTCTTCTTATCTAATAATTTAGTTTTTTTTAATTTCAAATAATTATAGTAATTATAATTTATATCTTTTCTTGTTTTCTGGTTTTAAATTTATCTTGCTCTCGGAATTAAAATCCTCAACCAATAACTGTCTAACGGACTACAATAAAAACTGATTTTAAAAGGAAGAAGTGCCAAGGCCTCAAATTGAGCACTAATGCACAGTTTGCAAGAACCCACTGGCTACCTACTTCACAAGGCAGATGAGCTCTGCAGATGAAGGACAGACTGTTAGAACGAATCTTCAATACATGACTGTGTTTATGAAGAAGTGCCAGGGCCTCAATTTGAACACCAGTGCACAGCTTGCAAGCACCCACTGGCTACTTACTTCACAAGGCAAATGAGCTCTGCAGATGAAGGACAGACTGTCAGAACGAATCTTCTACACATGACTGTTTATATCTATTATCTATTGAAACTGATGTATTAGACAATTATTACCTTACTTAGATGACCCTTCTTTAAAGATGTCCATATATTTAAAACTTATCACCTCCTTATTTAACTACTTCTATATCATTATTTACTTTATTACGTATCTGAAGACATATCTGTTTAACAAATTCATTTACCAGCGCTCTTGAATTTGAGGAAAGAGCGCTATAGAAATTGATTTGATTGATTGATTGATTGATAATAGAAATGTAAAAATGATAAAATTAAAATTATTAAATTTTTTCAGTATCAGTATTTATAATAATAATTATATTGATCTATCTGCAACCCCTCCTAAAGGTCCCAGCTCTGGCAGCTCACTGGCTTCTCTCCCTTCTCATCCAACTTCCCCTACTTCTCTTCCATCTTTTCAACTGGCAAACCATCCTCCTCCCACTCGAAATCATCATCAGCACCATCCTCGCTATTTTCATCTTCTTTCAAATCATTCTTAGTAGTTTGGCGATGAAAAAAATGATAAATTCGCTGATGTTGAAATTCAGAATGAACCTTTTGTTGAACAATCCGAATAAATTTCGTGGTCAATAAACTTTAAGTTTATACTTGGTTAATAAAAAGCCATCCCTACTGTGAGCGATATTTAAAGTCATGTGTAGTTGATCATTTTCATTTATATTGAAATGGAAGTGAAAGTTGAGATGGCTGAAAAGAAAGTGGAAGACATTGCGAATGAGAAGGAAGGAAAGGAGGAAATAATGGAGAAGTTAGAAAATAATGGTGGATTGCCAGTTGAACCAGTAGTTGACTTCAAATCTCTGGTTTGTATATTCCACTTTTTGAAATGTTTAAAAGCCAAAAATAAGATAAATAATAAAACCCAAATAACTCATTCAGTTAAAAAACTATCTTCAAAAACCCTGCAAAAATATTAATAACATCAAAAAAACAGCCAAAACCCACCGAAAAAGTAAATATTTAATTATCGCACATCCCTAAAAGGGCGTCTGCCAGACGTTATGTGAGGCGTGTGAGGCGCTTTTGTGGTCCTCGCCCTCAGAGATTCAACGGCAGGCGATTCCAGTGGCCCTGGGCGGGAGGGACTTGATCGGGCTGGCCGAGACCGGGTCTGGAAAGACGGGGGCTTTTGCTATTCCCATTGTGCAGGGTAAGGTGTGGTGTTGGAAAGGTGGAGGGAAGTGGGAGAGGATGAGGGTAGTTGTAGTTTTTTGGGAATTAATTAATGTTTTTTTAATTTTAATTAATATAATATTACACAAAATTAAGCCTATGGATTAATATAATGAAAATAACATCATGACCACCATTACTATAATCATCAAAATCATCATCATCTCCCTCATTTTGACCATTATCATCATCTTCAACATCATCATCATCATCATATTACCATCATCATTATTCATATCTCACCACCACCATCATCATCACCACCCCAGCCCTCCTAACCACGCCTAGCAAGTTGTTCGCATTAGTTCTGACACCCACACGTGAACTGGCAATGCAGATCGCCGAGCAGTTCGAGTCTTTGGGCGCCAGTATCAGTCTTAAGTGTGGTTGGTTGGGGTGTGGGGGGTCAGATGGGTGGGGGCGGGATTCTTATTAAATAGGTGAATGGTGTAAGTAAAATCAATAAATGATATTACTACTTTACTATTACTATTAGTAATATTTTTTTCCTTATTGTTATGAAGCTGTCATCATTGGAGGCATGGACGTGAAGGCTCAGAAGTTGATGCTGGAGAAGAAGCCACACGTTGTCATTGGTTACCAGCATCATCATTATCATCATCACCACCACCATCATCATCATCATCATCACCACCATCATCATCACTACCACCATCATTATCACAACCACATCATCATCATCACCACCACCATCATCATCATCATCATCACCACCATCATCATCACTACCACCATCATTATCACAACCACATCATCATCATCACCATCATCATCATCATCACCATCATCATCATCATCACCATCATCATCACCACCCCACAGCCACTCCAGGCAGGATCTTGGACCACCTACGCAACACCAAGGGCTTCCACTTCAAATCTCTCAAATACCTGGTGAGGTGGAGGAGGAGAACAACAAGAATAATAAGAATAATATTTTTTTTTTATTAGGCTTAAATATATTCTTATTGTTATTATAATTATTGGTTATGATGATGATGATGTTTATTATTATTGACGTTATTGTTTTATGATATTTCATGAGTTAATCATCATCAGCATAATCATAATCATCATCATCAACATCATCTCCATCATCATCATCATCAACATCATCATCTTAAGGTGTTGGATGAAGCGGATAGGCTGCTCGGAGGCGATTTTCAGCAAGAAGTTTTTATTATTTATTATTTTTTTTTTATGATCTATTGAAACTCATATAAATTTCGCCTAATTCATATAACTATATTTTTAATACCATCAGTGATAATTATCTCAGTTATTTAATTTTATTTTATCTCAAATTATTGCATGAAATTAAAATTGAAACTCAAATTATTGCAAAAAATAAAGATTAAAACTTAAATAATTGCATAAAATTAAAATTAAAACTTAAATTATTGCATAAAATAAAGATTAAAACTTAAATTATTGCTTAAAATAAAGATTAAAACTTAAATTATTAATTTATATTTTCCATAATTACCGCGCAGATTGACGAAATTCTGTCTGCCATTCCACAAGAAAGAAACACATACCTGTTCTCCGCAACTATGACCAAGAAGGTTGGAAGAGGAGGAGGGGGAGGAGAAGGAGGAGGAGGGGATGAAGAGGAGAAGGAGGAAGAGGGGATGAAGGTGGAGGAGGGAAAGAGAGGAGGAAGAAGATAATTAATTCTCAAGTTCACTTTTCCAGGTCGCCAAGCTGCAAAGAGCTTCTCTGCATAACCCAGTCACCCTAGAGGTAATAGTAGTAGTAGTAGTAGTAGTAGTAGTAGTAGTAGTAGTAGTAGTAGTAGTAGTAGTAGTAGTAGTAGTAGTAGTAGTAGTAGTAGTAGTAGTAGTAGTAGAAGTAGTAGTAGTAGTAGTAGCAGTATTAGTTGTAGTAGTAGTAGTAGTAGTAGTAGTAGTAGTAGTAGCAGTAGTAGTAGTAGTAGTAGTAATAGTATTAGTAGTAAGGATAGTATCATCAACATGACTACAGATAGGCAAGAAGTTTCAGACTGCCACAAAACTGCACCAACATATGCTTTTTATTCCTGAAGTCCACAAGGTGATCAACCACACACTGCCACCACCACCCCCCCCCCCACCACCTACCCAACCATCCTACCCCCATAACTCACTTTCCCCGACCACTCCACCACCAATCATCTCCTCCCCCAAACCACTTCACCTTCAACCACCCCCCCACAGCACATCATCTCCATCCACCCCCTCCCCCAAACCACTTCACCTCCACCAAACCACCCTCCCCCCCCACAGCACGTCTACCTGATGTACCTGCTGAACGACATTGGCGACCAGTCGATCATCATCTTCTGCAACCTCCGCAATCAAGTCGACGTCGTCACCGCCACTCTCAGGTGCTACTAACTGTCAATTGTTTTTAAACATTTTTCAATTTTGTTAACTAATTTTTTATGTCTTCCAATTTGTTCATTTTTTCTATTTATTATTTATATATTTTGGTTTATTCATTTGTTCGTTTTATTCAAATCTTTTTTTGGTTTATTATTTTCATTTTATCAGTTTATTAAATGTTTATATTTTTATGATGAAGGCTGCTGGGAATTGAAGCAATACCAATTCATGGCAAGTTAACACAGGTTTGAACATCATTATCATCATTATCAATATCATTACCATCATCATCACTACCCTCATCATCATCATCACTACCCTCATCATCATCATCACTACCCTCATCATCATCATCACATCCCCATCATCATCATCACCACCCCACCATCATCACCACCCCATCATAATCATCATCATCACCACCAAGAACCAACGCTCAGGCGTTCTGAACAAGTTTCGTAGCAAGGCGAAGACGATCCTCGTGGCTACAGACGTCGCCAGCAGGTTTGCGTGCTCTTCACTCCTCTTTTGGCGCCACTTTTTTTTGGAACTTTGCCAAAAAATGTTTTCAAATACAAAAGTTTGGCGCTTTTTTGCGCTTTATTTTTTTTGCCGCCTTGCTTGAAGTTTTCTTTGCTATATAAAATTTTTACAAATTTGTTATCCTATTGTGGTTCTTCAATTTCACCACTCTATCCCCATCCCTTCACATCCAATTCTGCCTGCTCTTCATCTGACAATCTCCGCTACTACACCAACTCACCCTCTTCCACCTACTCCCCTTTATTAACAACTAACCCACCCACACCACCGTGCCAACCAACCACCATAACAACCTCACCAGCCCCCAAACCACACCTCCCACCACAGAGGCCTAGACATACCCCACGTGGACATAGTAATCAACCTGTACGTGCCGATGGATAGGAAACAGTACATCCACAGGGTGGGCAGGACGGCCAGGGCTGGTAGGGAGGGGGTGTCCTATACCCTGGTGACTCAGTGCGTGGGGGGCTGGGATTGGTTGGTGGGGAGGGGTGAAATAGGGTTAGGGGGTTTTTGAGGTTCGGTTTGGTGGGATTGGAGGATGGTTAGGTGTGTTTGGTATGATGGGGGGGGGATGGATGATGCGATGGGTATGGTATATTAAGGATCTTTGTTATCATCATGGTTATCATTATAATCATTACCATCACCACCATCTTCACCATCGTCATCATCACCATAGTCATCATCACCACCATCATCACCATCGTCATCATCACCATCGTCATCATCCCCATCATCGTCATCACCCTTTCAAAGGTATGACGTATCTCTCTTCATAAAGATTGAACTGCAACTTGGTTACAAAGTACCTAAGGTACTTTTGTAGTTATCTTATTCATGAGTAATTTTAATAATACAGTATTAATTAATTAAATAATTGTAATAATGCAATATTAATTAATTAAATAATTTAAATAATACAATATAAATAATTAAATAATTATAACAATACAATATTAATTAAATTTTATAATAGTACAATATTAATTAAATATTTATAATATTTTAAATAAATTATTATTATATTTTAAATAATTTATTATTATATTTTACATAATTTATTATTATATTTTAATTGAAAAGTTATAATATATTAATTAACTAGTTATAGTTGTTTCCCAGTTGTCACCTCCCAAGGAAGAGGTGATGGTGTTGTTGGACACTGTTAACATGGCCTATTCAATGGCCGAAATGGTGAGAAGTGGTTTTAAAAAGTTTCGTTTAAAATTGTGGTTTTAAAGGCTAAAAACTTTTTAAATTAATAAATACATATTTGTTTTAAAAATGTATTTAATCTTCCAGGAGATAAAAGAAAAAGAAACTGGGGTGAGAAAAAAAGGAAAAAGATCATGGACAAATTTGAAGAAAAATGATAATGATGGAATCAAGAAAAAAAGAATGAAGAAAAGATGATACTTTTGAATAAATTATATTTTGAATCTTCCGTGTTTTAGTTAAACCCTTACCGCAACTTTCAAAAGTGGTCTAGAATTTTAGTTTTATAATCTCATCAATTTTGAAAATGGATTCAAAAAACTTCTTAATTTAAAATATAAAAAACAATCATTAAAATTTTTTATTAAAATGGAAGGAAAAGATTTTGTCAAAACTCTGAAAAAGATCAGATATGCGTCTGCCGATCAGCTTGATGGCGGGTCTTATGACTGGATGTTTGACTGTGAGTCTGCCAAAGGTTTTATGACTTGGTTTTGTCGGCATCTTGGCGAAAAGAATATTCTAGATCCATCTCAGTTTCAACAGTGAGCTGCCAATAAGTTGTTCCAAATGATTTGTTACTAAAAAAATTATTTCATAATTTTAATTTTAAATCATCAACTCATTTTAATATTTGTAATCTTTAAAAATATTTTTAGATTTGAGAAGCTGAAGAAATCAGGTGGAGTAGTGTTGGAAGGGGAGGCATTGGAAACTGCATTATTGGACCAGGCACGTCTGGAGATGACCACCACCATGAATCCACCATCAGAAGATGAAGATGGCGATGATGATGGAGGGGTGGAAGGAATGACTAATGAGAAATTGAAGGAGTTTTTGGAGAAGAAAATTGAGAAATTTCAGAGCAAGATCACCTCAGCGTCTGCTGAGAACAAGTCATTAAAGAAGGAACAGGAAATGCTAGATAGACTGTTGGCTAAAAGGGAAAAAGAATGCAAAGAATCAGATTTTTTAATAAAAAAAGAAAAAATTTGGAAAGAGAAAACGAAATCAAAAACAATGGAGGCTGTCAGAGATATGCCCATCCAACCCTTGGTGGAAGGCATGAAGAAGTTAACACTTCTACTGAAGCATGGTTCCACACTTTCTGGTAATCAACATCCTCCATTGTTCTGGTCTCAGATTGATTTGGGTTCGATCGTAAGGGTGGAGGAGAAGGTTGGGGGCATTCTGAGGAGGCAGTGTGAGGAGTTTGTGAGGGGGAAGGGTGTTGGTGGAGGTGGTGGAGCTGGTGGAGATGGAGTGAATATTAGTGAAAGAAGTCTGCTTGTGGGTGGTTTAGGAGGTGGTAGTGATTGCAGTCGTGGTAGAGGGGAGGGTGGTGTTGATTATAGTCGTGGTCATGATTACAGTCGTGGAGGAGGAGGTGATGATATTGCAGTCGAGGTCGAGTTATCACTCCTTGAAAAGGCCATTTACAAGAGTGAAGTGAGGCAGTTTCAGGAGAGAATCAAAGAACGTGTGATGGAGGTTGGTAGATCAGATGAGGTGGAAAACTCTGATAGGTCTGATATGATGGAATTTAAAAAGCCCGTGGATGTGAAAGAAATTGAGAAAAAGACTCTAAAACTAAACCAGGAAATAGATTCGATTATCGCCCTAGAATCGTCCCAAAGAGCAAGCATAGAGTCTTTATTCAAGGAAAAAGCTCGTTTGGAGGTGCAACTAATAGCAGCAGGGAATTACGATGAGATAATTAAAAAACAAGAGGCTATAATTGAGAGGTGTGATAATTTAATTGACTCACTGATTAGCTATTACTCATTAGGGGAGGTGTTGAGGGGGTTGATGGTGGGGGAGATGGGGGAGGTGGCGCAGATGCGGGTGCTTTTGGAAGCCATTGAGCAGTTTGTCTCTTCCACCAACTCCTTCCTGTCTTCTAGAGAAGTTGGTTTGGCGCTTCATTTAGATAATTAATTTAAAGTTTATTATTTAGCCTGTCTATTATTTTTGTGTATGAATATTAATTTGTAAGTCATATTATTTCTTTATAAATATTTTTTAATCAATTAACTAATCATCCGATTCATCATCATCATCACTGCCATCACATCATCATTACTACCACTACATCATCATCATCACTAACACCACATCATCATCATCACCAACCAGCAAAAGCTAAACGACATGAGCAATCGTTACAAGATATTCAAAGAAAACACCCTTTTAACCAAAGAACAGTCATTTCTCCAGCTTATCAATGACGTCACATCACTATCATCATCACCATCATCCACATCATCATCGTCATCATCATCATCAAACACCAAAGACTACACAATCTGCAAAGATAACAAGTTATTTGTAACGCATAGCGACGTAATAAAGAATGTTTCGCAGCTACAGACGACCAGAAATAGAAGAAAAGCTGCAGAACTTGTTGACAAATATCACTTGAATAAAAATATGATCGACCTGTTGGTTATTTATAATATTTTTTGATTATTTACTCTTAAATTTTATATTTATCAATTTCAATTGTATACTTTTTTAAATATTTTTTCACTATTTATCTCATAACACCAAACCAGGTCAAAAGAACTCCACAAAGTCATCGGCGACCATTTCCAACCAATCCTAGACGACCTTCCCGAATCCTGCAATTCTATTGGTCAGGAAGTTGACCCTGACCTAGATTACAAGTTCCTGCCACAGCCAATCATAAGCCTTCTGGACGAATTGTGCGCCAAACTAGGCGAGATGGAGGCCAGAATGTTGCCATTGATGCGAGAAATTGATGCCAAAACGAGTGTTAGTGCTCAGTACTACTACTACTACTACTACTACTACTACTACTACTACTACTACTACTACTACTACTACTACTACTACTACTACTACTACTACTACTTCTCATACTACTACTACTACTACTACTACTACTACTACTACTACTACTACTACTACTACTACTACTACTACTACTACTACTACTACTACTACTCATACTACTACTACTACTACTACTACTACTACTACTACTACTACTACCACTACTACTAATACTACTACTACTACTACTACTACCACTAATACTACTACTACTACTACTACTACTACTACTACTACTACTACTACTACTACTACTACTACTACTACTACTACTTGTACTACTACTACTACTACTACTACTACTACTACTACTACTTGTACTACTACTACTACTACTACTACTACTACTACTACTACTACTACTACTACTAATACTCTTACTACTACTACTACTACTACTACTACTACTACTACTACTACTACTACTACTACTACCACTACTACTACCACTACCACTACTACTACTACTACTACTACTACTACTACTACTACTACTACTACTACTACTACTCATACTACTACTACTAATACTATTACTGCTACTACTACTACTACTACTACTACTACTACTACTACTACTACTACTACTACTACTACTACTACTACTACTATTACTACTAATACTATTACTACTACTACTACTACTACTACTACTACTACCACTACTACTTCTACTACTACTACTACTGTTACTACTACTACTACTACTACTACTACTACTACTACTACTACTACTACTACTACCACTACTACTTCTACTACTACTACTACTACTACTACTACTACCACTACTACAGTCGCTCAAACACGACCACTTCTCGAGGTCGCAACGGAAGTTGCCATTGTACTTCTACTTGGCGCCTTCGAAGTTGAGGAGTTGTGTGGAGGCGTTGAAGAGGGCTTGAGGAGTGGAATGGAGGGGGGGGGTGGATGCTGGGTTGGAGTGGTGTTAGTGGAGGGGGGGGTGGATGCTGGGTTGGAGTGGTGTTAGTGGAGGGGGGGGGTGGATGCTGGGTTGGAGTGGTGTTAGTGGAGGGGGGGTGGTGGTGGATGTTGGGTTGGAGTGGTGTTAGTGGAGGGGGGGTGGTGGATGCTGGGTTGGAGTGGTGTTAGTGGAGGGGGTGGGTAGGTAGGTGGGTGTTATGGGATGTTAGAAAAGGGGGGGTGGTTAGGTGGGTGTTGTGGGATGTTAGAAAAGGGGGGGGGTGGGTGTTGTGGGATGTTAGAAAAGTGGTGATTCTTGATTGATAACAGTTTTATCGGTTAAAAGCAAGGTGGTGGGAAGAAGGGAGGGAGTGCTGGTAGTGGAGGGGTTTGGAGTGTTGGAGTGGTAGACAGGGAGGTGGGGTGGAGAGGGGTGGATTGTTTGAAGGAGGGTTTAGAGTGGGGGTGGTAAACAACTGAAAAGGGGGAGGTGGTGGTCGATTGGCAGAAGAGGGTGGAATGGTGAAGGAGTGGATGTAAATAGGGAGAGGGTGGTTACTTGACACTTGTTTAAGAAATGTCAGTTTCGAATATTGCATGCGGAAACACCGCGTCATTTTGATATGTTGTTTTAACGGTATTTGATTTTATGAATGGAAAACTTGCATGGAGAATATCACCCGACATTTATTTTAGTTTATTTTATAAACCATTTTATTTAGCAATAATTTCAAATACTTGAAATAATTCTAAATATGATCCAAATGAGAAATATATTTAAATAAATATAAATTCTATTCAACACTATATATAAGTAATTTCCTTTCGTTTCTTCCCTTGACCTTTAACCCTCAACCCCCCCTCATAACTCCTCAACACCCTTCCATTCTCCATGGCGCTGGATCGAATCTTGGTGTAGAAGTAGCTGAAGAAGAATAACAGATTGGCGTATTTGTTACTGATATCACTGCTCCTGGTGGTGCTGATAGCGATTTGATCATTATCATTTCTGTTTTCCATAACAACACTGTTTTTATTGTTTTTTTTGGGTTCTCCCAGCAGACTTCCCAACTCTATTCCTTCATCATCTTCATCCATCCTACCCTCACCATCTCTCTCTACAATTATTTCACCCTCCCTTACCCTCTTTCCTTCGCCACCATCACCTACCACCTCCTCCATTTCACCATCCTTTACCCCTTCACCATCTCTATCCGGCGTTTCCTCAACCACCACCTCCTCCTTCTCACTATCTCTCTCCCCCCTCCCTCTTCCAACTCCATCACCACGACGGCATACTCCACAGCGGTGTAGTAGAGCGTTTCAATGGTCGAGAGGCATGTGGGTGGCTTCTTGTGCAGCGGTCGCCAGTACTTGGTGTGGTGCTCCGAGAGTTGGACCAGGGGCAGGCCTTGGTGGGTGGGTGGGGGGATGGGGGTGGTGGAGAAGGTGGGTGAGTGGGAGTGGTGGAGTGGTGGAGAGGGTGAAGGGAAGTGGTTAGTTATATCTTGGTAATAAAGGGGTGGTGGTGGGTGGAGAAGGGTTGAAAGAAAAAAAAAGCTTCATAATTATTATGAAATTATAATTGGGTGGAGGAGGGTTGAAAGAGAAAGGATTTCAAAAAATCAAAATGGTTGGGAGGTGTGAAGTTGAAGCGCTTGATAAGTTCCTAAATGTAAATACTCAAGTTCACTTTTAATTCTGGCATCCAGAAAGATTTTCGATGTTTGATGCCATGTGCAGTCAATCAAGATGATGGTGTCGATGAAGTGATGGTGATGATGATGATGTTGGTTAGTGGAGTCATGATGATGATGATGTTGGTTGGTGGAATGTTTGAAGGGTGGTTTTGATGATGATTGAAGATTATTGCAACTATTTGTCTCATGGTGTTTGTATTGTTGCTTGTGTTGTTGTGGAGAATCTAGTTGTTCTTTTGATTTTTCCACTTTTTGTTGTTTCAGTTGCCGATGCTTTGAAAGGACATACTCTTTGATGCTGGTGGCTTCAGCACTAGGAAACACTACTACTACATTTTCATCTGAAAGTAATATTAAAAAATATTTTAAAAACATTTCGAAATAAATTATATTTTATTTAAAGTTATTGAAGTATAATGAACAAATATTAAAATTATATAACCACCAAACAACATTTGAAATTAATTCTATTTTATTATAAATAGTATAATAAGCATACACAACAAAATATATAGCCACCAAAACATTACCCTAAACCCACCATCATCAAATTGAGGGATGGAGGGATATTCATGAATGGTGGTGTGATCGGGAGCAAGAATACAAGCGTGAACTGATGTAGATTTTCCTATATGCGAGTATTTTATAACTAGAGCAAAATGTATTTAGAAATTAATTATTTATAGAATTTTAATTAATATTGTTTAATTAATTGAAAATTAGAATTCTTCCCTGACCTGGTAATTCACCAGGATATTTAACTATGACAACTTTGAAAGGCAGCTGAAAAGCAACATTTTTGTTTTTTCCTCATATTTTTTACTAATTTTTTTATAATTATAATTATAATAATAATAAATTAACATTTAAGTAATTAATTTTAAAGTTAAATATTCATTTTCTAATATTTTCAAACCTCCACACATGGAATTTTTCCTTGCAGCGACGGAACAGGGATGAGACAGTTGTAGCAAAAGTACATTCGGGATCTGTTGCATTTGACACATGCAGACCTTGCTGAGATTGTGTCTAAGAATGAAGCATCAGATATCTTGAGATCAGGAAAGGCAAAGAATTCACTCATTATTCATTTAAAAATATGTAAAAAATGATATTTCAAGTTCGGCTTTATAAGCTAATTTAAATTTGAGGAAAGAGCGCTATAGAAAATTGATTTGATTGATTAAAGTTTAGCTGTATGAACCAAGGGTTGAAAAGTAGATTTTAGTAATAACATAATGGAAATTCACTTTTAGTGTTGAAAGTTCCTTTCAATTGGGGTTTTAGTTTTAATTTGGTGTTTTAATTTTATCTTTAAATTTCAAATTTTAATATAAATTTTGAAACTATAGACTGAAATTAAAATTAATTGTATTAAATTAATTTTTAGCCTCCGATCTACACGTCGATAAACCGGTATTGTAAATAGACCTTTAATTCTGTGAAACTTCTTATTTTTAGGAACATCTAAAATGTCTGAGAAAGATTGCGAAAACGAAAAAAGGATATCATCAAAAAAAGAATTCGAAACAACATGGGGTCTCAGCTTAGATGAAGTTTATAAAGTCGGACTTATCTTTTTCAAAGGTCTTTTTACAAAAAACCTGAAATTTCAACATAAAAAATAATAATTTTTGAAATTCCATTAAAAACCATTAATTATATCATTTTTATCTTTTCACAATCGCAATTTTTACAATTTATTAACAATATTGATTAAAACTAATTTAATATGCTCAAAGAGAAAGATGGCACGAAGGCATTTTTCACCAAGTACGCTGATCGTCTGCGTCTGGTGGCGCTGACGAAGCAGGCCTCGTTCGGCAAGTACTCGCCCTCCCTCTTGCCCGACAACGGACTCTTCGATGTGGTCGGCAACAATAGAAGGTGGGGCAGGATTATTATATTGAAATGAGTTAATTTATTTTAATGATCATCATAACTAATATAACTTTCATTAAAATCACCTAAGCCATGATTACCTTCAGCACTCCCAATATTACTACCTTTACGACTCCCAAAACCACTACTACCCCCCACCAAAACCCATATCACCATCACCCTTCACCACCACCATAACCATCATCCCAACCCAACCCCCCCCACAAAGACAAGCATGGCAGGCACTAGGCGACATGAGCAGGCAGACGGCAAAGGAAGAATTCGTCGCCGAGTTGGCGCGACTCTGTTCCCTCTTCCGACCCGTTGTCGAGGCCCACCGCGTCGAGAAGGAGGAGGAGGAGAGGAGGAAGTGAGGCATCATTATCATCATCAGGATCATCATCATCATTACCATCATCATCAGGATCATCATCATCATGCTTATCATCGCCATCATCAACAGGATCATTATCACCATCATCGTCATCATCAACAGGATCATTATCACCATCATCGTCATCATCAACAGGATCATTATCACCATCATCGCCATCATCAACAGGATCATTATCACCATCATCGTCATCATCAACAGGATCATTATCACCATCATCGCCATCATCAACAGGATCATTATCACCATCATCGTCATCATCAACAGGATCATTATCACCATCATCGTCATCATCATCAGGCAAGTGGAGTTGACTCGTCTGCTCAGACAGAAAGAGGAAGAGGAGGAACAAAAGTCGCAAGAGATGCAACTACAACGATCTTCATATGAGTCCGTGTTGTTGTTGTTGTTGTTGGTGATGTTGTTGGTGGTGTTGTTGTTCTTTGTGGTGGTGGTATTGTTGTTGTTGGTGGTAGCGTTGTTGTTGGGGGTGGTGGTGGCGGTGGTGTTGTTGTTGTTGGGGGTAGTGTAGTTTTTGGTGGTGTTGTTGGTAATGTTGTTAATTTAGTTCTTATTGGTGTTTCTCAATGAAACGGTGTTGATTCCAGTAGCAACACAACATCAACAACAACAACAGGGAGATGATCAGAGCAGCCCTGAATCAACAGACGTACTCTCAATTCAAGATGTACGCACAGCTGCAGTGCCCCAACAACGAAGCCCAGGTAGTAGTAGTAGTAGTAGTAGTAGTAGTAGTAGTAGTAGTAGTAGTAGTAGTAGTAGTAGTAGTAGTAGTAGTAGTAGTAGTAGTAGTAGTAGTAGTAGTAGTAGCAGTAGTAGTGGTAGTAGTAGCAGTAGTAGTGGTAGTAGTAGTAGTAGTAGTAGTAGTAGTAGTAGTAGTAGTAGTAGTAGTATTAGTAGTAGTTGTAGTACTATTAGCTGTAGTAGTAGTACTAGTAATAGTAGTAGTAGTAGCAGTAGTAGTAGTAGTAGTAGTAGTACTAGTATTAGTAGTAGTAGTAGTAGTAGTAGTAGTAGTAGTAGTAGTAGTAGTAGTAGTAGTTGTAGTAGTAGTAGTTGTAGTAGTATTAGCTGTAGTAGTAGTAGTAGTAGTACTAGTAATAGTAGTAGTAGTAGCAGTAGTAGTAGTAGTAGTAGTAGTACTAGTAGTAGTAGTAGTAGTTATAGTATTAGTAGTAGTAGTAGTATTCGTTGTAGTAGTAGTAGTCTATTTGAATCCATTCAAAAGCAGGAGGAGCTTGTGAAACAACTGCAAGAACAACACATAAGACAATACATGCAACAAGTCTTCAACCAACAACAACTACAACAACAACAACAACAGCAACAACAGATACAAGGATCGCTTCAACAAAATCAAATGCCTTCGCATCAACTACCACCTCAACCACAACCACTATCACAACAACAACCACCTCAACAACTACCACAACAACCACCCCAACAACCACCTCAACAACCACCTCCACAACCACCTCAACAACCATCTCAACAACCACCCCAACAACCACCTCAACAACCACCTCAACATGAATTACAACAACCTATTCAACCACAACAGCAACAAAAATTACCATCTCAACAACAAGAACAACACCAAAGCACCACTAAACATCTTAATGGTGATGTCAACATTATGAAAGCAAGTACGTCATCATCATCATCATCACAAGCCATTTTTTTTCTTTAAGCGTTATTACCTCTCTTCATCATCCACTGCCCTTCCTTCCTTTCTTCCTTCCTTCCTTTCTTTCTTCCTTCCTTTTTTCCTTCCTTCCTTCCTTCCCTCCTTCCTTCCTTCCTTCCCTCCCTCCTTCCTTCCTTCCTTCCTTCCTTCCTTCCTTCCTTCCTTCCTTCCTTCCTTCCTTCCTTCCTTCCTTTCTTCCTTTTTTCCTTTTTTTTACTACTCCACCACCATCCTCCTTCACCACCCTTTCTTCTTCACCCACCATCTACCCCCTTTCTCTTCACAACCACCCCTTTCATCACCACCCTTTCCACTACCACTACCACCACCACCCCTCTTCAACCGCCCACCACCACCCCTCTTCAACCGCCCACCACCACCACCACCCCTCTTCAACCGCCCACCACCACCACCACCACCCCTCCCCCACCCCCCAACACAGTCACCCCCCCTAGAGATCCTGAGTGGTGGACGAGGTGCGATGTGGCGAATTTCAAAGAGTCGTTGAGGGGGGAAAATGATTCGGTGGTGCTGGCAGGGGCTGGAGAGGTGGTCACGGTGGGTGGGTTGGTGGAGTTGGGGGGGGGGGATTTGGGTAGGAGGGTGGTGGTTGGTGGAGTTGGGGGGGGTTTGGTTTAGTTGGGGGTGGTGTGTGGGTTGGTGGAGTTGGGGAGGGGGAGGTTTGGGTAGGAGGAGGGGTGGTTGGTTGGTGTTGAAGATTTAAAGAGTTGGATGGGTGATTGTAGAGAGGAGGTTTGTTTATAATCCTCAAAGCACTACACACACACACACATACACACACACACACACACACACACACACACACACACACACACACACACACACACACCAACACACACACATACACACACCAACACACACACACATCAACACACACCAACACACATACACACACCAACACACACACACACACACACACACACACACACACACACACACACACACACACACAGATCAGGGTTCACACCAACACCAATGGTTCTTGTCTCTTCTGGGAGTTTGCCACTGACCACTATGATATAGGCTTTGGTCTGTCCTTCGAGTGGGCAGATGATGGTGCTGATAATCGTGTTGGTGGTGGTGCTAGTAGTAGTATTGGTGGTGCTGATACTAGTGCTGGTGCTGCTGATGTTAGTGTTGGTGGTGCTAGTAGTAGTAGTATCACAAACGGCGTTAATTCTACTACTTGTAATGGGGAAACAAAAGATGGTGGTGGTCATGATGATGATGGTGGCGGAGTGAGTAGGGGCGTGGCTTTGGCGAAGATTGACAAGTGTGATCACGTGGGAGAGGAGGATGGAGGGAAGAAGAAGAGGGTGGAGGAGATCATCGCGATTAAGTGAGTCACTGAGGTTTTTTTGTCGCCCTTGCATCTGTTCACCCCTTTATCCAATTTTGCCTCATTCATCAAATCACCAATCCATCGAAATTGGCTTTGAGCGTGCACCATTCCATTTTCCCCCACTCATCCACCCACCTCATCATTCAGCCTGCATGAACGCTTTCTTCACTGTGTCTTTCAACCTACCTACTCATCCACCATTCCACTTGCTTTTTTATTTCTTTTTCCACCCACCCACCCCATTCGTTCACCTGACTTCCCAACCAACTCACCCACACCAACCCAACCCAAACCCTATCCAACAAACCACCCCCCACCCACACCCTACCAACCCCCAAGCCCAACCCACACCAACCCAAACCCACACCCTACCAACAAACCACACCAACCCAAACCCACCCAAACCCTACCAACAAACCACCTCCCACCCACACCCTACTAACCCACCCACACCCAACCCACCCCACACCAACCCACCCACACCAGAAGGGTGACCAGCAACACCGAGGTGCAGTGCGGCAGCCACAAGTACCCAGGCAGCGGCTGCTACCTTCTCATCTTCGACAATTCCTTCTCCCTGTGGAGGAGCAAGAATGTCTACTATCGATTCTTCTACGCTAGATAAATTATGCAGGGGGGTGTGGGATGGAGGGGATGGAGAGAAGGAAGAGGAGGGGTGGAGGAGATGGAGAGAAGGAGGAAGGAGGGGTGGAGAGATGGAGAGGACGGGGTGAGAAAAGATTGGGGGGGGGGTGAAATGGAAGGAGGTGGAAATTTCTAAGGTTTTTACCTGGGTGCTTTAATGGGGTGTAAGTTGTATGATACTGCAAGATATCATCATCGTCATTATTCTCTTCTTTACCATCATCACCATCACCATCATCATCATCATCATTACCATCATATCTTCCCGTTTTAAGCAAATTCCAAGATACCCGTACACATATACATAACACCTAGATGGTAGTAGTAAATTATATTATTATTATTATGATTATTATTATTATCATCATTATCGTCGTCATTATTATTATTAGTATTGTTGTCAATATTATTATTATTATTGTTTAATTAACTCGTTTTTATTATTAATAATATTTATTTATTTATTTTTTATATCATTTATTTATTTATTTATTATATCATTTATTTATTTATTTATTATATCATTTATTTATTTATTTATTATATCATCTATTTATTTATTTATTATATCATTTCTTTATTTATTATATCATCTATTTATTTATTTATTATATCATTAATTTATTTATTTATTATATCATTTATTTATTTATTTATTATATCATTTGTTTATTTATTTATTATATCATTTATTTATTTATTTATTATATCATCTATTTATTTATTTATTATATCATTTATTTATTTATTATATCATCTATTTATTTATTTATTATATCATCTATTTATTTATTTATTATATCATCTATTTATTTATTTATTATATCATCTATTTATTTATTTATTATATCATCATCATCACTTTTGATTTGATATTTTCTACATGGGGTCTATTACAATAAGGGTGACATGAAACGAACTTGACGAGCTAGGAATTCTGCATCCCATTCAGTTCACAGCCTCCACTAGCTAAGCATGCTTTACCCAACTATTCAATTACATTCATTTATATATATTCAATAAGTAATATTTGTCTTTTTGAATAATTAATTTTGATATATATTGAATAATTAATTAATTTTGAGATATATTGAATAATTAATTAATTTTGATATATATTGAATAATTAATTAATTTTGATATATATTGAATAATTAATTAATTTTGATATATATTGAATAATTAATTAATTTTGATATATATTGAATAATTAATTAATTTTGATATATATTGAATAATTAATATTTGTTTTTTTTTAATAATTAATTGTGATATATATTGAATAATTAATTAATTTTGATATATATTGAATAATTAATATATTTTCATATTTATTGAGCAAGTAATATTTTCACATACTTCTTGAATACCTATTATTTTATAATATTCATTGATTAATAAATATTCAATCATATTAAATATAGAAAAATGATTATTCCATTAGATTAATTGATTAATTAATATTCAATATAATCACAAATTAATTGATTTTTGATATTGTTTGCTCTGCAACCACCCAACTAATTGACACCAGCATGTAGTAGTGAGGCTGAATCGTTTCTTTCATTCATTTGTCGCTTCATTCACTGAATAAAAACTAAAAACTAAAAGTTCTCTCACTATTCCAAAATCTCTCCCTTACACACTGCCATCATCATTTCCTTCCCCCACCACCACCAATGTTTTTCCCCACCACCACCAATATCCCATAATTTTCTTCCCACCACCACAAACAACATGATCATGATCATGACAAATGATTCCACCATTCATCCCCCTCCCTCACCATTCATCCCCCTCCCTCACCATTCATCCCCCTCCCTCACCATTCATCCCCCTCCCTCCTCCATTCATCCCCCTCCCTCACCATTCATCCCCCTCCCTCACCATTCATCCCCCTCCCTCACCATTTATCCCCCTCCCTCACCATTCATCCCCCTCCCTCACCATTCCTTCCCACCACCACCACCACCACCACCACTGGACACGGCGTGCAGCAGTGTGGCAGGAACGTCAACAAGCGACCAAAAGCCTCTCATGACAGCCATGCCGAAGTTCTTCTCCAGGAATCTGTCTGTTCTTTGTTTCTTCCACTTGGTTCTGGGTTGGGGTGGGGGTGAGGGGTTGTTGGGGGGTTGTTCTGGGTTGGGGTGGGGGTGAGGGTTTGTTGTGGGGTTGTTCTGGGTTGGGGGTGAGGAGTTGTTACGGGGGTTGTTCTGGGTTGTTACGGAGGTTGTTTGGGTTGGGGGTGAGGGTTTGTTGGGGAGGTTGTTCTGGGTTGGGGAATGAGGGTTAGTTGTGGGGGTTGTTCTTGGTTGGGGGGCTTGCTTTGTTGTGGTGTGGTAGTGTAATTTATTTTCCACTTTTCTTCATCACCATCGTCCTTCATTCTGTCTAACCACTGTGATTCTTTAACCACAACCACCATTTCTCACTACCACCTGATCTCACCACACTGTCAAACATTCGTTATTTTATCTTACCCCCACCATCCTTCACTAACACAATCTTCACCTTTTCCATCACCACTCACCAATAACTCTACCATCACCAACCAGCTTAACCACGACCACCATCTTTATTTCAAAACTAACCACCATCCACCTCCCACCATCCATTCACAACCACCCCATCACCACTCTCCACCTCCTCCTTCACCACCACCTCCACTCCATTACCACTCTCCACCTCCACCATCTCCTCCACCTCCACCACCTCCACCACCACCACCACCTCCACCACCACCACCACCTCCACCACCACCACCATCACCCCACCACCACTTCCACCACCACCACCACCACCACCTCCACCACCACCTCCACCTCCACCACCACCACCATCACCCCACCCCCACCACCACCTCCACCACAACCTCCACCACCACCTCCACCACCATCACCTCCACCACCTCTACCACCACCACCATCACCCCACCCCCACCACCACCTCCACCACAACCTCCTTCTCCACCTCCACCACCATCACCTCCACCACCTACACCACCACCACCTCCACCACCTCCACCACCACCACCACCTCCACCTCCACCACCACCACCATCACCCCACCCCCACCACCACCTCTACCTCCACCTCCACCACCTCCACTACCACCTCCACCACTACCTCCACCACCTCCACCACCACCTCCACCACCACCTCCACCTCCACCACCTCACACCTCCACAACCTCCACCACCACTACCACCTCCACCTCACACCTCCACAACCTCCACCACCACCTCTTCCACCTCCACCACCACCTCCACCACCACCTCCACTACCACCTCCACCACCTCTTCCTCCACCTCCACCTCACACCTCCACCACCTCCACTACCTCCACCACCACCACCACCACCTCCACCACCTCCACCTCCACCACCACCTCACACCTCCACAACCTCCACCACCACCTCCACCACCTCCACCACCACCTCCACCACCTCCACTACCTCCTCCACCTCCACCTCCACCACCTCCTATTCTGAAACCACGTCTTGATCTGCGTCTCAGTCAGCTCTAGCACCTTCGACAAATCCTGTCTCTTCTTCACGCTTAAGTACTTGTTCTTCTGTCGGGTGGTGGTGCTGATGATGATGATGGGGGTAGGGGTGGTCATGATGATGATGGTGGTGGTAGTGGGGGTGATGATGATGATGGTGGTGGTGGGGTTGGTGATGATGTGGTGGTACTGATGATAATGGTGAAGATCTTTTATCCAACAATCTACTTTGATTCCAAATTCTTCCACCCAACTTTTCTTTTCTCAAACCCCATTACCCATTTCCAACAGGACCTTTTCCCCTCTTCCCCGCCCCCTCTTCCCTAACTTTTCACCTTCATCTTTTCTCCACTTTTCCATTCCACCTCTCCTCCCTCCTCTACACCCACCTCTCCTCCTCTCCCTTCCCCCACCTCCCCTCCCCCCATCCACCTCCCCTCCCCCCCCCCCACCCACCTCCCCTCCTCTCCCCCCCACCTCCCCTCCCCACCCACCCACCTCCCCTCCCCCCCACCCACCTCAAACTCGCCCTCAAGGACAGACAGTTGGTCTGAGGAGTAGGCCTGTCTTGGTTTCCTATCGCTTCTACAACGGTTATTTGGTTGTTGTTGTTGTTGTTGTAGTTGTTGTTGTTGTTGTTTTTGTTGTTGTTGTAGTTGTTGGGGATGTTGTTGTTGTTGTTGTGGATGTGTTTTACTCACTGCTTCTGCCTCATCGTCTGGGATGGATGAATATATTGGTGAAGAAATAAAAATATTATTAATAATAAAAATAATTCCAATTGAATAGGTCATTTGTGAGTGGGGAGGGGGGAGAATGCTGGTGAATGGTGGATGGAGAAAGGGGGGGGGGAGAGTGTGGGGGGAGAGGAAGTGTGGAGGGATGAGAGAGTTTGTGGGGGGAGAGTGTGTGGGGGGAAGTGATCCTGAACGGTGTGGGGGGAGTGGGGTGAATTGTGTGGGGGGGGGGGGGGGGAAGGGGGGTAGGTTCCTAACCGAAGTCTAGAAAAGAGAGAGATTGGAGAGTGTTGGGAGGGTAGAAGGGAGAGAGGTGGTGGAAGGTGGGTGAAGAGAAGAAGGGGGTGTGGTCTTTTGTCGTGAAGTCGTTCAGAAATTTGACAAAGCTGCTGTGAGGAGTGAAGGTGGTGGTGGTGATGGAGGGAGGAGAGGTGGTGGAGGGAGAGATGGTGGTGGTTTGGTAAACATTGTTCTTGATATTTTTGTAGTTGTTGTAGTTGTTATTGTTGAGGTCATCATTGTTGTTGTTGTTTAAATCTTTGTATTTCGTTTTAAAATCGAAATTGTTGTCACTGTTGTTGATGTTGTCACTGTTGCCGTAACAGTCGTTGTTAATGCTGTTGTTGTTGCTTTGAATGTTGTTGTTGTTGTTGTTGTTGTTGCTGTAGTTGTTGTTGTTGTTGTTGTTGTTGTTGTTGTTGTTGTTGTTGTTGTATTCGTCTTCATCGTCCTTCTTCCCTCCCTTACGACAACACTCACATTCAATTTCCTTTGCTCCCTTCTTCAAAATACTCTCAATACTAAACATTTGGAAAAGCTTTTTAAAATTTTTTTAGGATTTAAACAAATAATTCGTTACAAATCAACTCAAAAAAAGTGTTGTATTAATTGCATCACCTTTGCACGTCTATTTATATACCACAAACACCATCATCATTACCTCTATCATCATCATCTTCTTCATCCTATTCCTCTCCATCATCATCATCATCATCATCATCATCATCATCATCATCATCATCATCATCACCCATAATTCCACTTTTAGGCAATCACTTAAAGGGAGTCTTAAAGAGCGCAATTCCATAAACCCGATGGTGGCCTCTGATTGGTGGAGAAATGAAATGTGATTGGTTGAGGGCAAGTGGGGGCGGGGTTAACTATGAATATATGAATAAGTATCTATACGTATTTATGAATATAGAATGAAGTGATACATATATTTTACACAGAGAAATCTAAAAAAGTTATATATACATATATTATATATTTCTCTTTTACAAAGCATTACAATGCAAAACAATACAGCATTAAGTGAATATAAAGACATAAAGAGTATGTAAGTGGGTCAGTAATGGAGCCTTTATAGGGCCTAATTGGGTCGTGGTAATTGATATGAGGAGGCTTGGGTGGGGGGGGGGATTATTTGTGTGGGTGAAGGAATGGGGAAGTGTGGAGGAGATGAGACTGGCCGAAGTGTGTGGTGATTGAGAGGGGTGGTGTTAGTTGGTTTGTGTGTGGATGGGTGGAAAGATGGTGGGAAATCGAAAGTGATACAAGGCTTTATTAACCCTCAATCTTGACCCACGTCATCCATCCACCCCTCCCACACCACCACTCTTCCACTTTCACCCCTTCCACCAACATCACTCCCACCCTCCCCCCCTCCCAACACTACCACCAACAACACCTCTCCCTCACCCCCCACACCCACCATTATATACCTCTAATGTGTTCTCGCAAATCAATTCAACCTCAACAGTTCTTCAACAATGACACCCCATCGCGACCGCTAAAGACATTTGAATGCCAATTCTTTCTGCCTCTTAGCCGCCACAAACACTTTTCCTCTAAAGAGATTTATTTTTAAATTTTTTATGCACCATTTATTTTTTTCTTGATATATTTTTCCCATTATATATCATTATTTTTTTTTTTCATCGTTTTTGTTCGTTTTTCTATTTATTTTTCTTTTTTTTCTTCCATTGAAACATCTATTGTTGCCTACAACCACACCAAACAATCACCCACACAGCTTTGACGTCTGTTTCGTATTCTAAAACTTTTTGCTTTTTTGTTTTCATTGTTCTTAAATTGTTTTTAATCAACTCTCCTTTTCATAAATTTAATTTTGTTTTAGACTTTTTAAAGATATTTCATAAATATTTTCTAAATTAGATCTTTAATGTGAAATCATCACACAATTTTGTTTCAATAATTTACTGTTTTACTAATTAAATTAAAAACTAATTAATTTTTATATGAATGAAATATTTATTATTTGCATTAACAAACTAAACTAATTTTCTATATAAATACAATTATAATGATCCACCCCCAATAAAAATAATTTTTTAATCAACTTTTTTGTTCACAATTTTTCTTCTTACACAAACACTCCACTCGACACTAAGTAGATCGTGACGTAGGATGGTCTATTGAAAATTCTAAATTGTTTTGATTTGCATTAATCCATCTCTTCACTCACCTTTCAACCACCAGAAAACCATGGTGTACCCATGGCACAACTATGCACCAACGACGCAGGGACAGTCATCTGGGGGGGGGGGGGGTCCTACCCAAGATGGATGATCCTGGGGGGGGGGGGGGGGGGAGGGGGGTTCTAGACTTCTGCTCCCCCCCCTTTCTCCCACTTAAAAAAACATTTTAAACTTCTGCTTTTATACGAATATTTAAGTAAGCAAAGAATAGTTTGGTTTTAGACAGCTTTCACTATAACTACACATCTCACAATGTATTACTATATAAACATTCTGTTTTATGCCATGGTTGACGATTATGCTCGTATCAAACAAAAGTTTTTATTAAATATTGAAAAAAGTGGGGGGGTCCACATTAAGGCCGACCTAAAAAATGGGTGGTCCACATTAAGGCCGACTCAAAAAGTAGGGGGGTCCGGAACCCAGAACCCTTCCAGAATTGCCGCCCATGCAACGATGGGGCAATCAGTTTGCGTTTTCAAATAGGATTTATCCATTGTCTTATTTACTAAATCTCATCAAACTTCTTTTTCATTCTAAATCATTAATAATAATAATAATGATAAATTATAACAGCGAAAAAAATATTACTCCCATTAAAAATAATCATCAGGATCATCATGATAACCATCATCATAATCATCATCATCATGATCAACATGATAATCATGATAATCATCATAATCATCATAATCATCATCATCATAATCATCATCATAATCATCATCATAATCATCATCATAATCATCATCATAATCATCATCATAATCATCATCATAATCATCATCATAATCATCATCATAATCATCACCATAATCATCATCATAATCATCATCATAATCATCATCATAATCATCATCATAATCATCATCATAATCATCATCATAACCATCATCCTCATAATCATCATCATCATTTCTTTGCAGTAGCAGCTGCACTTTACCTGCCGTATTTACCGTCTTGCCTCAATTACAAGTATGAATGTTTAACGTCTGTTCGTTCATTAATGTGGTGGTGGTGGAGTGGTGGTAGAGGTAGTGGTGGGGGTAGGGGGTGGTGATGGGGAGTGGTGGTGGGGGGGTGGTGTGGGGGGTGGTGGTGGGGGGTGGTGGGGGGGCTGGGGAAGAGGTGGTGGTAGGGGGGTGGGGAAGAAGTGGGGAGAAGGGAGTTGGCAAGGGGGAGGAGATGGAGGGTGGGGGAAGAAGGAAGGTGGTGGTGGTAAAAAAGATGAATGGAGGATGAATAGATGAGGTGATAAAGGGATGAATGGTGGATTGGAAAGAAGATGGGGGAGGATAAATGTAGAATGAATGAAGGTAATGGAGGGATGAATGAAGGAAGAGGTGAAAGTGATGAAGGAAGGATAGATGAAGGATGGAGGAGGTGGTATGGAAATGAATGAAGGAGGGTAGTGGAGGATAATAAAGGAGGTGGAAGGATGAATAGGAGAGGGTGGTGGATGAATGAATGAAAAAGGGTAGAGGTGGAGGGATGGAGGGTGGTGGTGGAGGGATGGAGGTCTATATTCCTTGAGTGCTTACGTCGAAGAGTTGCAATCGATAAAAGTCTAAGAGATCGTCATTGTGGAAAAACAATTATGGAGGGAACAAATAAAGAAAACAAAGAACAATAAGTTTATTTTTTTTTAAATAATACATTAATAATTATAAATAAAAAGACGATAAATATTTACAGAAAAAAAGAGGAAAATGTAAAAAAGAAAGAAAAAAGGAGGAATGTAAGAGATGGAAATCTGAAAAGGCGTTCTAAATGCATTAAGACAAAGAGGGCGTAGAGTTACATTCACGTAGCGCTTAATCGGATGAAAAAGTCTTTGTGAGGCGCGCAATTATTAGCCGTTTCGTTCGTCTAAGTACCTTTTCTTTTAAGAAAACTAAAAGTTTATGATTTTATGATTTTAACGGGAAAATTTTAAACTTTGAAATTAAGATTTAAACTTTCAAAAAAAAAGTATTTAACGCTGCATTCCGTGTAGCTTTGAAAAGTGTTTTGTTTTGATTGATCCGAGCGTAAACAAAAACAAGAAACACAAGAAGGCCGAATGAAAGGAAGATGAGAAGATCGCGTCTATGAAGAAAGAAAGCAAAAAGAAAGCAGAAAAACCCAAAAAGAAGGCGGCTGGAAGCGAGAAAAAGACCAAAGAATCGCCGCCCAGAGACAAAAAAAACAAAGAAAATCCACCATCGAGAGACAAAAACATCAAAGATTCGTCATCGGTTCGATTTTTTTATTCTTCGATTTTTTATCGATTTTCTACTATAACTACCACCGTTATTCGAGTGAATGGTTTGTGATAGGGGATTAAATATGCTAATTAAATGCAAAAATCAACTGGGTTCATTATGCCGTTTGATCCCACCCCTCTTCTCTCTTCACAATCAATCTCATTTAACTGTATTTAATTATTTAGAATATTGTTTTTTATTCACTAAAATGTTTAGAATAATATTTATTGAAAAATATTTAATTAAGATATTTATTAAATCGCAGACGCAAATGCCAAAAGAATACGAAATATACAAAACAATTTTCAAACCCAAAGATACCGTCTTGAAGGTAGTCCTGGAAGACTTCACATTAATCTCCTTTTATAATTATTAAACTTTTTTTTCCCACATTTAATTCCATTTGGTCATTTCCACTCATTCTTCCTTCTCCACTTTGTCCAACTCCCTTCCAAACAACTCCACCCACATCCACCTTTCTGTTCCACTCCATTCCTCACTTCTCATGCCCATCCCACCCCACCTTCCACCCACATTCATCCCCATCGTCATTTTTTACCTTCCAACCACTCCCACCCACCCGCATCCCTTCACCCCCTCTTCTCTCCACTCCTCTTCTCTCCTCCCTCCTCCCTCCACTCCTCCCCCCCTCCACCCCTTCCCCCTCCCCCCTCCCCTTCCACCCCTTCCTCCTCCTCCCTCCCTCCTCCACCACTCTTCCCTCCCCCCTCCACCACTCTCCCCTCTCCCCTCCCCCTTCCTCCTCCACCACTCTCCCCTCCACCACTCTCCCCTCCCCCCTCCACCCCTCTCCCCTCCCCCCTCCCCCCTTCACCACTCTCCCCTCCCCCCCTCCACTTCCCCCTCCCCCCTCCACCCCTCTCCCCAACAGAGATTCCCAAACACGAAGACGGTCTACAACCCAAACTGCTACAAGAACAACGACACCTGCAACAACAACACCGGCACTTGCATCGAAGCCACGCCCCTGACGAACGCGCAACTGCGGCAACAACAAACGCAACAACTGGACGAATACCCTCCCAAATTCCTGCAGGTGCCATGCTCCCACTTCAGTCGCTACCCCAGTTTGAGGCCCAAACAATGCCACCTATGCGTGCCCGAATTTGAAGAGTCCGAGGAACCGACCAATCACGCGGGACTTCCGCTGCCCCAATTGGTCTATCAGCTGTGTAGTCCCTCAGGGGGCGGGGCCACTCAGATGGACTCCCAGTGCTGCCCATGCACCCCTTCTTGTCCGAACCAGCCTTGTCCGCCCAACATACCACCCAATCTTTTCCGAGCTCAACAATACAGTCCGTGTAATCAACAGGAACTTATGGCTTCGCGTAGTTATCAGTGTTGTCAACAACAACAACGGCAACAACAACCACAATGTCCTCAACAATGTCCGCAACAACAACGGCAACAACAACCACAATGCCCTCAACAATGTCCGCAACAACAACAAGTTCCACCAAATCGACCATGTGCCGACTGTTGCCAATGCCCGCAATGCGTCTACTGCCTACCCCACTGTTTCCGATGTTGTCCACCACCACCACCACCGCCACAACAACAACAACAACGTATATGTTTGTCTCAACAACAACAACAACAACCCATGCAACTACCACAAAACCAAACGCAACAATGCTGTCCTGAGGCTTCACAAACTTGCTGTTCTCCTATTCTTTGTTGTTGTTGCCCACCACCACCACAACAGCAACAACAACTTCAGCAATCTCCCCCTCAACAACAGTTCCAACCACAACCTTGTCAACAACAACAACAATCTTACCAACAACCCTTTCAACAACAACAACAACAACAATGTTTTCAGCCATGTCAACAACAACAACAATACCCCATGCCCTCTCAACAACAATATCAACAACAACCCCCACAACCACAACAATACCACCAAGAAGAAAAGAAACAAGAGATCTTCATTCTTCCCACCATTTTGAATCCATCAGGCGGGGGCTTAGACAACTTATCTACACTCTCAAACATTTCACACCTCGTGGCAAATCTCTACAAGAACCCCAGAGAAATGGCCAGGGTCCACAGTCCCCCATCTGACGCTACCATGGCTCAGCTCTCATCCTCCCGTATGCCTCAGTCTACGCAACAGAGCCACACCACCCACACTCGCCACGGAAATCACGGCCACCACCACACCAACTTCACGGCCAATAATCCAGCGAAGCCACCCCTGGATTTCCCGGCGACCCACGATCAATCTGTTTATCATTTATACCCCTACCATCCCTACTATAATCCTTACGGATACGTTTAGGTTTTATTGAAAAGACATTTTAATAATATTTTTTAACGTTTTTTTTCAAATAGCTGGAGTTTATCAATTTTTTAAAAAGCAATCTAAGGGAGCGCTTGAATAATAAATAAATAGCAGTTACCTTTTCGTGTGGTTCTTTAAAACGTGATTTAAAACTTTAAATTAAAAGTAATCATTTAATTTTCTTCATAACTTAAATTCTATGAAAACTCATTAATGATGATAATAAAATTTTCAACTCAAAAGTATTTAAAATATAAATAAATAAAAATATTTCTAGATATGATCAATTTTTTGAAAAAGAACATAGTCCCAGTCTTGGCTCTTCCACCCATTCTCACAGCATGTGTTGCATTGTATAGCCAGTCAATAAGGAAAAGGCATTCTTCCACTGTTCCTACTAGCTTGGAAGAATCTTGCTATAACATAGCTGATGAGGCTCTGAAAGGGAATAGAGAAATAAAAGTTGAATAAAAATCTTATAATTTAAAAAGTAAGTTATTTTTATACTTAAATTAAGACATATATGTTTAATTAGTATTTAGGTATTTAATGTTTTGGAATAATTAAAATAGTTAAATTTTAGTTATGAATCTTTTCAAATCACTGCCTTAGGTCAAAGCATTGGGATGAGAGCAAGTTTGAAAAGAAACCTTCTCATTATCCTAGCCATCCATCCCATCATCACCATCTCACTCTACACTTACAGCCATTATTTCAGAGAAAAAAGAATGAATGAATTTGTGAGAGTGGTTGGAAGGAGAGGGGGAAAGGTTGTTGATAAAGATGGTTGAGTTTAATCAAAATAAATGAGTCAGTGTTTTTATTTGAAATAAAAAATAAGAAGATAAGCGCGAATAAAATAAATTGAAATCTTTGTCTAAAATTAAAAAATATTAATAATAGTTTTGAAGTTAAATTGCGTATTTTGAATTCATCTATAATTTTTTCCATTTTTTTATCAACTCTAAAGAACGCACTCCAATAAAAATCGAAACTTGAAATTTTGGAAGTGCTAAAACTTTTTCGAGACGTCAAGCTGTAAATAAAAACAACCTGCGCAAAACTGTAGTGGAATCTCGTGCAAAACTGTTTTTATTTTGAAAACAAAATAAACGCGAAATTTTTTTGCCGATACTTTTTCATTGAGCACTTTCGACCGTTTTTAAAACTCTATTTATTTTTTTGCCCTAAACATCAACCAACATCAGTTTTTCAACACCGCCAATACTACTACTACTAGCACCACTACTTTGACTACTACCTCTACTACTACTACCTCTACTACTACTACTACTACCCCCCCTCTACCACTACCACGATGACGACGACGACCCCTTCAAGCAAAGGCCTCACGAAGGAAAAGCACATTCCAGTGATGGGGCCGGGCAGCAAGATAGTGGCTTTGGTGCCTCAAATAAAACGCTTCATCAACATCAAAACCTACCTGATCGACCGTCGTCCGGAGCCGGGCGCTGAGTTGTGTTTCGACACGGTGCTGATGAAGAAATGGCCGAAGGAACTGACGCTGAACGAGGAAATAGCGTGGATCGCCCGGCGACTCGAGGCTCCTAGGAACCTCCTGACCGACATCCCCGCGAAAATATCGGTTCTTTCTCGCTTGCAGCTGATCGACGTGCGACACAACTACATCTCGAAACTGCCAAACTCCATCTCGAAGCTGAAGGAACTCGTCCATATGGACGTTTCTGAAAATCGTATTAAAAAACTGCCAAACGGACTTTTTAGACCGCCGTTGAGGACGTTGATTGGAAGGGGAAATAAGATAAAGTCGATCCCGAAAAGTTTGGGGAATTCCAAAACGCTGGAAATGGTGGATCTTTCGGGCAATTTGATTCGTTCTCTGCCCAAGAAGATGTATAAGAGGCCTGCTGTGGTTGATGTGTCTAACAACCGCATCAGAAAGCTAGCGCCAGTTAAGGTGGGTTTGGGGCAAGAGGGTGGTGAGGTTGGTTTTGTGTTAGGAATCTTATCAACCCATCCCCTCATCAACCTCTCTTTCCATCAACCACCTCCACTAAAAACCATGCCCACGCGGCTACCATTACCACACTATCCGCAAACAACTACCATCACAACATCATGGAAATTCAAACCATCCACCACCACGACCACAGACCAAACCACACCACCACGCCAACACCACCACAGGGCAAACCACTACAAATACACGAACTTTACCTCCAAAACAACCTCCTCGACAAGCTCCCATCAACCATTGACCGCCTCAACTGCCTAACCACACTCAACCTCGCCCACAACAAACTAACAGAACTTCCCGCCAAAGTTGGCTTCACAAAGTACCTACGTAACCTCGATGTGTCTAATAACAGCATCAAAGAAATCCAGGAAGATTTTTGTATTTTAGGTTACGCGCTAGATGAATTAAATGGATCGAATAATCTCTTGACATCCATCCCGGAGTCTTTTTGGATGTTGAAGAGACTTAGAAAGTTGGATTTATCCCATAATGAGATCCAGAAAATCCCACGGTCGTTTGGGGGTCTGAAGTGGATTTCAGAGGTTAATCTGTCCTATAACAAGCTCACAGAAGTTACCCAGGTATTTCGAGGGGTGTTCGGATTTAATTGCGTTACATATTTTATTTATAAAAGAGGTTTTGTGAAAGTTTTCACACTGAGCTTACCGAACTAAATTCAACAATAACATCATCCCACCATCTGCTCTACTTTCCCCAATCTAACTATTTTTTTCCCATCCATCCAACCATCCCCCCTCCTTCCACCCCTCCTCTCCTCCTCTCCCAGTTCGTCCACCTGGAACGATGCACCCATCTGGACCTAAGCCACAACGAACTGACTTTTTTCCCACAAAAAATTGGAAACCTTCAATCGCTCATCCACCTTGACCTCTCCCACAACCAGCTCACCAAACTACCATATCACATCGGTGTTTAGGGCATATTTTGTATTTATCAATTTTTTTTTTCATTAATCCCATATTTTTTCTCACTTTTGAACTAATTTTCTTTCTCTATTTTCATCTCCACCATTATTTGACTCTTCTTTTACCCACCCATCGTCACTACTCTTACCCTTTCTTTCCAACCACTTAACACTGTTACTTCCGCTCTTTTTTGAACCAAATATCTCCATCTTAAACTCATTCTCAACCAAACTTCCACCCACCCATCACGATCCCTTCTGCCCCTTCTCAACCAAATCGTCACTATCACTCCCATCCTTCCTAAAGCAATTCTTTACCACCCTTTCAACCCACCCATCGATCGCAGGAGACTGTGCAGCGCTGAAACACCTCTACGTCTCACACAACGAATTGGCCGTCTTGCCGAAGAAACTCGGTCGAAAGCAGTGTCTAGTAAGCCTGGACGCATCGAGCAATAAGCTGAAAAAGCTGGTGAAAAAGTTCTCGCGAATCCGGACATTGGAGTACTTGAACTTGGGGGAAAATAAATTCGACGAGATGCCGAAGAATGTTGAGGAGTTGTATGTGCTGAAGGTGTTGCAAGTGGAGAGTAATGAGATCAGCAAGTGCGTTGGTTTGGGGGGGGGAGGGAATGGGTGATTAATAAGTAGGTTGGTTTGGGGGGAGAGAAAAAATGGGTGATTAATAGATGGGTCCTGGGGGAATGTTGGGGAATTGGTTGGTGGAGTGTGGGATGAGTGCTTGGGTTGGGCTGGTGGATAGAATAGTGAAGAAATATGGATGAAAAGCAGAAGAAAAAAATGTAAAATAAATTTAATAAATTTCAAGAATATTCTTGGTAGAAGGTTCATAAAATAAATAAATAACTTAATTTTTAAAATCACCCAAACCCCCACCATTAATTATCCAAAATCCCAAGGTTATCCCTTCCCAAGGAAACCCTCATAGAGCTGAACCTCTCCAAGAACCCTCTGAACGCAGTGAGTGTCCTTCAGGCTCCCTTGTCAGTCCTTGCCGAATGGGAAGTGGTCAAATACATGGAAAAGCTCTCGATGAAGAACCTGGGACTCACCCAACTACCGGACTCGGTTGCGGGGATAAGGTGTTTAACATATTTGGATATTTCGTACAACGAGATCAAAGAGCTACCCATGGAGCTGTTCAAGTTACGCAGTGTCCGCCATTTCGATGTGTCGCATAATGAACTGTCTAACATTATGGGTGAGGTTTGAAGGGGGTGGGGGGGTTGGTTTGGATAGGTTATAGGGTGGGCAGGGTAAAGTGGGTGGGGTGAAAAAAATTGAGATGGTGAAAGAGAGAGGTTAGCTTCACAAAAGCTAATTTTTATCCCTCAACCCTTTCTACACCGCACCTTTTACTCTATTCAACCAACACAATCCACACTCTACACCACCAAACTCTACTCCACACTATACCAACCAGCCAACCACGCCAGGCCAAACTTTTTCCCCACACTACAACACTTAATCTGTTCTACACAACCCACACGAAGCCAAACCACATCAACCCAAACCACACGAACCAAACCACACCAACCAAACCACACCAACCAAACCACACCAACCCGAACCACACCAACCAAACCACACCAACCAAACCACACCAACCAAACCACACCAACCAAACCACACCAACCCAAACCACACCAACCAAACCACACCAACCCAAACCACACCAACCAAACCACACCAACCAAACCACACCAACCAAACCACACCAACCAAACCACACCAACCAAACCACACCAACCAAACCACACCAACCAAACCACACCAACCAAACCACACCAACCAAATCACACCAACCCAAACCACACCAACCAAACCACACCAACCAAACCACACCAACCAAACCACACCAACCAAACCACACCAACCAAACCCCACCAACCCAAACCACACCAACCAAACCACACCAACCAAACCACACCAACCAAACCACACCAACCCAAACCACACCAACCAAACCACACCAACCCAAACCACACCAACCAAACCACACCAACCAAACCACACCAACCAAACCACACCAACCAAACCACACCAACCAAACCACACCAACCAAACCACACCAACCAAACCACACCAACCAAACCACACCAACCAAACCACACCAACCCAAACCACACCAACCAAACCACACCAACCAAACCACACCAACCAAACCACACCAACCAAACCACACCAACCAAACCACACCAACCAAACCACACCAACCAAACCACACCAACCAAACCACACCAACCAAACCACTTTCACCACCAGGCCTCGGTCAAATGTGTTCATGCACGTACATCGACGTCTCTTTCAACGAAATCGAGATGGTCCCTTACGACTTCACCACCCTCAACAACCTCCTCCACCTCAACCTCTCCCACAACCTCGTCGAAATCATCTTCCCTTCCTGGGGCGAAACTAGAAATCTCCAATATCTGGACCTTAGTCATAATCGTCTAACTGACTTTACCCGAGAAAATTTCGAAGTGCTTTCCGGACTTATTTTTTTGGACTTGAGTCATAACGGACTATTTAGTCTTCGGGATGATATTGTGTGTTTGTATAATTTGAAAGAGTTGGATATTTCCTTCAATAATGTGGCGCAGCTGCCAAATGACATGCACCGCATGAAGGGGCTTCAGAGTTTGAAGGTGGGTGGTGGGGGGGGGGAGTAAAAGTGGGAAGGTGGGGGTGGCTGGATGAGATGGGATTGAAGGAGGAAGTTGAAGAAAAAAAAGTGGGATGGGAAGATTTTAGGTTACATCATTAGAAAAATAAAAATAATAATGTTTGAAATCATGTAAAAGCTAGAGAAAATTCCCACCACCACTCCAGCTCACCATCCCTCCAACTCCACCACCAAGCAACCACAACCACCACCCTCCAGTTCACTGACAACTACGTCTCAACGATCCAAGAGTCAGTTGGCAAGATGCCAGGTCTCAAACTGATCGATGTCTCTCGCAACCGCCTGACCACGACACCAAACTCCTTCAACAAACTGGCCAAGAGAGCCACCATTGTTGGTGTGCATGTGGGTGAGTGGGTGGGTGGGTAAAGGAGGGGTGGGTGTGCATGTGGGTGGGTGGGTAGAAGAGGGGTTGGTGTGCATGTGGGTGAGTGGGTGGGTAGAGGAGGGGTGGGTGTGCATGTGGGTGGGTAGAGAAGGGGTGGGTGTGCATGTGGGTGAGTGGGTGGGTGGAGGAGGGGTGGGTGTGCATGTGGGTGAGTGGGTGGGTAGAGGAGGGGTGGGTGTGCATGTGGGTGAGTGAGTGGGTAGAAGAGGGGTGGGTGTGCATGTGGGTGAGTGGGTGGGTAGAGGAGGGGTGGGTGTGCATGTGGGTGAGTGGGTGGGTAGAGAAGGGGTGGGTGTGCATATGGGTGAGTGGGTGGGTGGAGGAGGGGTGGGTGTGCATGTGGGTGAGTGGGTGGGTAGAGGAGGGGTGGGTGTGCATGTGGGTGAGTGAGTGGGTAGAAGAGGGGTGGGTGTGCATGTGGGTGAGTGGGTGGGTAGAGGAGGGGTGGGTGTGCATGTGGGTGGGTAGAGAAGGGGTGGGTGTGCATGTGGGTGAGTGGGTGGGTGGAGGAGGGGTGGGTGTGCATGTGGGTGAGTGGGTGGGTAGAGGAGGGGTGGGTGTGCATGTGGGTGGGTAGAGAAGGGGTGGGTGTGCATGTGGGTGAGTGGGTGGGTAGAGGAGGGGTGGGTGTGCATGTGGGTGGGTAGAGGAGGGGTTGGTGTGCATGTGGGTGAGTGGGTGGGTAGAGGAGGGGTGGGTGTGCATGTGGGTGAGTGGGTGGGTGGAGGAGGGGTGGGTAGAGGAAGGGTTGGTGTGCATGTGGGTGAGTGGGTGGGTAGAGGAGGGGTGGGTGTGCATGTGGGTGAGTGGGGGGGTAGAGGAGGAGTGGGTGTGCATGTGGGTGAGTGGGTGGGTGGAGGAGGGGTGGGTGTGCATGTGGGTGAGTGGGTGGGTGGAGGAGGGGTGGGTGTGCATGTGGGTGAGTGGGTGGGTAGAGGAGGGGTGGGTGTGCATGTGGGTGAGTGAGTGGGTAGAGGAGGGGTGGGTGTGCATGTGGGTGAGTGGGTGGGTAGAGGAGGGGTGGGTGTGCATGTGGGTGAGTGGGTGGGTAGAGGAGGGGTGGGTGTGCATGTGGGTGAGTGGGTGGGTGGAGGAGGGGTGGGTGTGCATGTAGGTGAGTGGGTGGGTAGAGGAAGGGTGGGTGTGCATGTGGGTGAGTGAGTGGGTAGAGAAGGGGTGGGTGTGCATGTGGGTGAGTGGGTGGGTAGAGGAGGGGTGGGTGTGCATGTGGGTGGGTAGAGAAGGGGTGGGTGTGCATGTGGGTGAGTGGGTGGGTAGAGGAGGGGTGGGTGTGCATGTGGGTGGGTAGAGGAAGGGTTGGTGTGCATGTGGGTGAGTGGGTGGGTAGAGGAGGGGTGGGTGTGCATGTGGGTGAGTGGGTGGGTGGAGGAGGGGTGGGTGTGCATGTGGGTGGGTGGAGGAGGGGTGGGTAGAGGAAGGGTTGGTGTGCATGTGGGTGAGTGGGTGGGTAGAGGAGGGGTGGGTGTGCATGTGGGTGAGTGGGTGGGTAGAGGAGGGGTGGGTGTGCATGTGGGTGAGTGGGTGGGTAGAGGAGGGGTGGGTGTGCATGTGGGTGAGTGGGTGGGTAGAGGAGGGGTGGGTGTGCATGTGGGTGAGTGGGTGGGTAGAGGAGGGGTGGGTGTGCATGTGGGTGAGTGGGTGGGTAGAGGAGGGGTGGGTGTGCATGTGGGTGAGTGGGTGGGTGGAGGAGGGGTGGGTGTGCATGTGGGTGAGTGGGTGGGTAGAGGAGGGGTGGGTGTGCATGTGGGTGAGTGAGTGGGTAGAGGAGGGGTGGGTGTGCATGTGGGTGAGTGGGTGGGTAGAGGAGGGGTGGGTGTGCATGTGGGTGGGTAGAGAAGGGGTGGGTGTGCATGTGGGTGAGTGGGTGGGTGGAGGAGGGGTGGGTGTGCATGTGGGTGAGTGGGTGGGTAGAGGAGGGGTGGGTGTGCATGTGGGTGGGTAGAGAAGGGGTGGGTGTGCATGTGGGTGAGTGGGTGGGTAGAGGAGGGGTGGGTGTGCATGTGGGTGGGTAGAGGAGGGGTTGGTGTGCATGTGGGTGAGTGGGTGGGTAGAGGAGGGGTGGGTGTGCATGTGGGTGAGTGGGTGGGTGGAAGAGGGGTGGGTAGAGGAAGGGTTGGTGTGCATGTGGGTGAGTGGGTGGGTAGAAGAGGGGTGGGTGTGCATGTGGGTGAGTGGGGGGGTAGAGGAGGAGTGGGTGTGCATGTGGGTGAGTGGGTGGGTGGAGGAGGGGTGGGTGTGCATGTGGGTGAGTGGGTGGGTGGAGGAGAGGGGGGGTGTGCATGTGGGTGAGTGGGTGGGTAGAGGAGGGGTGGGTGTGCATGTGGGTGAGTGAGTGGGTAGAGGAGGGGTGGGTGTGCATGTGGGTGAGTGGGTGGGTAGAGGAGGGGTGGGTGTGCATGTGGGTGAGTGGGTGGGTAGAGGAGGGGTGGGTGTGCATGTGGGTGAGTGGGTGGGTGGAGGAGGGGTGGGTGTGCATGTAGGTGAGTGGGTGGGTAGAGGAAGGGTGGGTGTGCATGTGGGTGAGTGAGTGGGTAGAGGAGGGGTGGGTGTGCATGTGGGTGAGTGGGTGGGTAGAGGAGGGGTGGGTGTGCATGTGGGTGGGTAGAGAAGGGGTGGGTGTGCATGTGGGTGAGTGGGTGGGTAGAGGAGGGGTGGGTGTGCATGTGGGTGGGTAGAGGAAGGGTTGGTGTGCATGTGGGTGAGTGGGTGGGTAGAGGAGGGGTGGGTGTGCATGTGGGTGAGTGGGTGGGTGGAGGAGGGGTGGGTGTGCATGTGGGTGGGTGGAGGAGGGGTGGGTAGAGGAAGGGATGGTGTGCATGTGGGTGAGTGGGTGGGTAGAGGAGGGGTGGGTGTGCATGTGGGTGAGTGGGTGGGTAGAGGAGGGGTGGGTGTGCATGTGGGTGAGTGGGTGGGTAGAGGAGGGGTGGGTGTGCATGTGGGTGAGTGGGTGGGTAGAGGAGGGGTGGGTGTGCATGTGGGTGAGTGGGTGGGTAGAGGAGGGGTGGGTGTGCATGTGGGTGAGTGGGTGGGTAGAAGAGGGGTGGGTGTGCATGTGGGTGAGTGGGTGGGTAGAGGAGGGGTGGGTGTGCATGTGGGTGAGTGGGTGGGTAGAGGAGGGGTGGGTGTGCATGTGGGTGAGTGGGTGGGTAGAGGAGGGGTGGGTGTGCATGTGGGTAGAGGAGGGGTGGGTGTGCATGTGGGTGAGTGGGTGGGTGGGTAGAGAAGGGGTGGGTGTGCATGTGGGTGGGTAGAAGAGGGGTGGGTGTGCATGTGGGTGAGTGGGTGGGTAGAGGAGGGGTGGGTGTGCATGTGGGTGAGTGGGTGGGTAGAGGAGGGGTGGGTGTGCATGTGGGTGAGTGGGTGGGTGGGTAGAGAAGGGGTGGGTGTGCATGTGGGTGGGTAGAAGAGGGGTGGGTGTGCATGTGGGTGAGTGGGTGGGTAGAGGAGGGGTGGGTGTGCATGTGGGTGGGTAGAGGAGGGGTTGGTGTGCATGTGGGTGAGTGGGTGGGTAGAGGAGGGGTGGGTGTGCATGTGGGTGAGTGGGTGGGTGGAAGAGGGGTGGGTAGAGGAAGGGTTGGTGTGCATGTGGGTGAGTGGGTGGGTAGAAGAGGGGTGGGTGTGCATGTGGGTGAGTGGGGGGGTAGAGGAGGAGTGGGTGTGCATGTGGGTGAGTGGGTGGGTGGAGGAGGGGTGGGTGTGCATGTGGGTGAGTGGGTGGGTAGAGGAGGGGTGGGTGTGCATGTGGGTGGGTAGAGAAGGGGTGGGTGTGCATGTGGGTGAGTGGGTGGGTAGAGGAGGGGTGGGTGTGCATGTGGGTGGGTAGAGGAAGGGTTGGTGTGCATGTGGGTGAGTGGGTGGGTAGAGGAGGGGTGGGTGTGCATGTGGGTGAGTGGGTGGGTGGAGGAGGGGTGGGTGTGCATGTGGGTGGGTGGAGGAGGGGTGGGTAGAGGAAGGGATGGTGTGCATGTGGGTGAGTGGGTGGGTAGAGGAGGAGTGGGTGTGCATGTGGGTGAGTGGGTGGGTGGAGGAGGGGTGGGTGTGCATGTGGGTGAGTGGGTGGGTGGAGGAGAGGGGGGGTGTGCATGTGGGTGAGTGGGTGGGTAGAGGAGGGGTGGGTGTGCATGTGGGTGAGTGAGTGGGTAGAGGAGGGGTGGGTGTGCATGTGGGTGAGTGGGTGGGTAGAGGAGGGGTGGGTGTGCATGTGGGTGAGTGGGTGGGTAGAGGAGGGGTGGGTGTGCATGTGGGTGAGTGGGTGGGTGGAGGAGGGGTGGGTGTGCATGTAGGTGAGTGGGTGGGTAGAGGAAGGGTGGGTGTGCATGTGGGTGAGTGAGTGGGTAGAGGAGGGGTGGGTGTGCATGTGGGTGAGTGGGTGGGTAGAGGAGGGGTGGGTGTGCATGTGGGTGGGTAGAGAAGGGGTGGGTGTGCATGTGGGTGAGTGGGTGGGTAGAGGAGGGGTGGGTGTGCATGTGGGTGGGTAGAGGAAGGGTTGGTGTGCATGTGGGTGAGTGGGTGGGTAGAGGAGGGGTGGGTGTGCATGTGGGTGAGTGGGTGGGTGGAGGAGGGGTGGGTGTGCATGTGGGTGGGTGGAGGAGGGGTGGGTAGAGGAAGGGATGGTGTGCATGTGGGTGAGTGGGTGGGTAGAGGAGGGGTGGGTGTGCATGTGGGTGAGTGGGTGGGTAGAGGAGGGGTGGGTGTGCATGTGGGTGAGTGGGTGGGTAGAGGAGGGGTGGGTGTGCATGTGGGTGAGTGGGTGGGTAGAGGAGGGGTGGGTGTGCATGTGGGTGAGTGGGTGGGTAGAGGAGGGGTGGGTGTGCATGTGGGTGAGTGGGTGGGTAGAAGAGGGGTGGGTGTGCATGTGGGTGAGTGGGTGGGTAGAGGAGGGGTGGGTGTGCATGTGGGTGAGTGGGTGGGTAGAGGAGGGGTGGGTGTGCATGTGGGTGAGTGGGTGGGTAGAGGAGGGGTGGGTGTGCATGTGGGTAGAGGAGGGGTGGGTGTGCATGTGGGTGAGTGGGTGGGTGGGTAGAGAAGGGGTGGGTGTGCATGTGGGTGGGTAGAAGAGGGGTGGGTGTGCATGTGGGTGAGTGGGTGGGTAGAGGAGGGGTGGGTGTGCATGTGGGTGAGTGGGTGGGTAGAGGAGGGGTGGGTGTGCATGTGGGTGAGTGGGTGGGTGGGTAGAGAAGGGGTGGGTGTGCATGTGGGTGGGTAGAAGAGGGGTGGGTGTGCATGTGGGTGAGTGGGTGGGTAGAGGAGGGGTGGGTGTGCATGTGGGTGGGTAGAAGAAGGGTGGGTGTGCATGTGGGCGAGTGGGTGGGTAGAGGAGGGGTGGGTAAAGGAGAATTGGTTTAAGCGGGAAATGTGGGGGGTGAGAAAAGGATATTATCAAAAGCTTCCCCATCACCACCACCACCCTACCATCATCATCATCACCACCATCGCCCTACCATCATCACCACCACCCTACCATGACCATCACCACCATCATCATTATCAACACCACTATCATCATTATCAACACCTCCAACACAGGGCAAAACCCAGTGAAGGTGCTTCCTTCCAAAAAGTCCACCTTAGAAGCCAAGGTTGCATCTATTCAGAATATCAAATAATTCGTTTTTTTATTTTTATTGTTTTTTTTTATTAATACTATCATAATAAATCATTTTTTTTGGTTATTATTATAATTATTTGTTATTTTTTTTATTAAAATCACATTAAAATCATTTTTATCATCATAGAATGCTCTCCCATACATTATTTTCGCTATAATCATCATCATCATCACCACCATCACCATGAAAAGGTCTCTTCTATAAAGATGGTGGTGACTCAAGAGGAGAGGGAGGAGTCGAGGAGGATGGAGAAGGAGGAGGAGTCAGAACTACGATCAAGACTTAACTCCTTCAAGTTGTGATCATGATGATGATGATTGTCCCGTGGTGGTGGTGACGATGATGATTCCGTGGTGATGATGATGCTGCTCTTGATGATGAGGACGATTATGATCCAGTGGTGATGATGATGATCCAATTATGGTGGTGATGATGATTGCGTAATGGATGGATGGATGGATGGTTAAATGAACAATTAGATGGATGATTGGAAGAAGGGATGAATGAGTGGGTGGGTGATGCATAGATGGGTCATAACAAAGGTAAATTAATATAAAAAAAGATTAATAAATATAAAAACAATATTAATTTTTTCTCAAACAAAACTGGAAAAGTAATTTAATAATTGTAAAAAAAACGCATACATCTGGAATGGAGTAAAAAGTTGTTTTTTCGGCGAGATATCATGATATGGACAAACAAAAAAATGGCAAAAGAAGTGTAAAAAACGGGAAAACTTGATTTCAAACTCTTTACGGAAAAAAAAAGTTGAGAAACCTGTGGAGGGGAGGTTGGAAAGTGTGAGGAGGAGTTTTAAAGGATATTCACTCAATCTCTCCAACCACCACCACCATTCAACACACCCCCATCCATGCACCATCAAAAACCACCCCTCTACAATCACCACCAACTAACCACCACTCACCCCAACCCGCCTCCCAACCACCAAAAAATAACCACTACCATCTTCAAAGCATCAAAGAACCTCCCTCCTCCAACCCAAGCACCAACTCACCACCACAACGACTCCTTCCTCCTGCCCTCCACCATCGTCGCCACACTGACATCGTCATCAGAACCCCTCCCCACGTCAACCCTGCAGAACATCAATAATAATGTTAATAATAATGTTAATAATAATGTTAATAATAATGTTAATAATAATGTTAATAATAATGTTACAAATACTACTACTACTACTACTACTACTACTACTACTAATAGTAATAATAATTATAATCATCATCATCATCATCATCCTCATCATCATCATCACCTTATAAGCGTGTATAGAGGCCTCAAAGACTTCGTTATCACTTTGTATGCATTATTATCGGTAATAACTCCATTATTATTATTACTATTATTTTGATGATGATGATTATGATTATTGTTTATGTGTATATTGCTATTGTTATTTTTGTTGTTTATGTTGTTTATGTTGTTGTTGTTGTTGAGTCTGTACATCTGCTTCAAGCCGTCCACCTTCCACCTACTCCTCCACGTCAGAAACATGTCATTGCTGCAGTGATGATGATGATGATGATGATGATGATGATGATGATGATGATGATATAGATAATAATAATAATATTAATAGAAGAATTAATGAAACATACTATTATAAAAAAATTAATAATAATAATAATAAAGATAATAATAAACATAAAAAACTGCATCTGACTTGGTGCTTTCCCTCCACAGCTTGTGGTGTCTCACCATCTTGAACCTGCCCACGCCTGCCATTGGTCGACTCAACCTAAGCCCCGCCTCCTCCGTTCTGGAAGGGTGGGTGAATGGGGGAGGTGGATGAGTGTGTGGATGGGGGGGTGGGAGGATGGGGAGGTAGATGAGTGTGTGGATGGGGAGGTGGATAGGGGGGGTGGATGGGGGGTGGGTGGATGGGGGGAAGGATGAGTGTGTGGAGAGTGTGTGGATGGGTGGATTAGTGAGTCAGTGGGTAGATGGATGGGAGTGTGATGGGTGTGTAAATGGATGGATGGATGGATGAGTGAGTGAGTGAGTGGACGAATGGATGGATGGATGGATGGATGAACAAATGGATGGATGGACAAATGGATGGATGAGTAGATGGATGGATGGACAAATGGATGGATGAGTAGATGGATGGATGAGTAGATGGATGGATGAGTAGATGGATGGATGAGTAGATGGATGGATGAGTAGATGGATGGATGAGTAGATGGATGGATGAGTAGATGGATGGATGAGTAGATGGATGGATGAGTAGATGGATGGATGAGTAGATGGATGGATGAGTAGATGGATGGATGAGTAGATGGATGGATGAGTAGATGGATGGATGAGTAGATGGATGGATGAGTAGATGGATGGATGAGTAGATGGATGGATGAGTAGATGGATGGATGAGTAGATGGATGGATGAGTAGATGGATGGATGAGTAGATGGATGGATGAGAAGATGGATGGATGAGTAGATGGATGGATGAGTAGATGGATGGATGGACGAATGGATGGATGAGAAGATGGATGGATGAGTAGATGGATGGATGAGTAGATGGATGGATGAGTAGATGGATGGATGAGTAGATGGATGGATGAGTAGATGGATGGATGAGTAGATGGATGGATGAGTAGATGGATGGATGAGTAGATGGATGGATGAGTAGATGGATGGATGAGAAGATGGATGGATGAGTAGATGGATGGATGAGTAGATGGATGGATGGACGAATGGATGGATGAGTAGATGGATGGATGGACGAATGGATGGATGAGTAGATGGATGGATGAGTAGATGGATGGATGAGTAGATGGATGGATGAGTAGATGGATGGATGAGAAGATGGATGGATGAGTAGATGGATGGATGAGTAGATGGATGGATGGACGAATGGATAGATGAGTAGATGGATGGATGAGTAGATGGATGGATGAGTAGATGAATGGATGAGTAGATGGATGGATGAGTAGATGGATGGATGAGTAGATGGATGGATGAGTAGATGGATGGATGAGTAGATGGATGGATGAGAAGATGGATGGATGAGTAGATGGATGGATGAGTAGATGGATGGATGAGTAGATGGATGGATGAGTAGATGGATGGATGAGTAGATGGATGGATGAGTAGATGGATGGATGAGTAGATGGATGGATGAGAAGATGGATGGATGAGTAGATGGATGGATGAGTAGATGGATGGATGGACGAATGGATGGATGAGTAGATGGATGGATGAGTAGATGGATGAATGAGTAGATGGATGGATGAGTAGATGGATGGATGAGTAGATGGATGGATGAGTAGATGGATGGATGAGTAGATGGATGGATGAGTAGATGGATGGATGAGTAGATGGATGGATGAGTAGATGGATGGATGAGTAGATGGATGGATGAGTAGATGGATGGATGAGTAGATGGATGGATGAGTAGATGGATGGATGAATAGATGGATGGATGAGTAGATGGATGGATGGACGAATGGATGGATGAGTAGATGGATGGATGAGTAGATGGATGGATGAGTAGATGGATGGATGAGTAGATGGATGGATGAGAAGATGGATGGATGAGAAGATGGATGGATGAGTAGATGGATGGATGAGTAGATGGATGGATGGACGAATGGATGGATGAGTAGATGGATGGATGAGTAGATGGATGGATGAGTAGATGGATGGATGAGTAGATGGATGGATGAGTAGATGGATGGATGAGTAGATGGATGGATGAGTAGATGGATGGATGAGTAGATGGATGGATGAGTAGATGGATGGATGAGTAGATGGATGGATGAGTAGATGGATGGATGAGTAGATGGATGGATGAGTAGATGGATGGATGAGTAGATGGATGGATGAGTAGATGGATGGATGGATACCTTGCATTAAAGTCATCATCCTCATTCCCCCATCCCCAATATGAATTTGAATGTCCATTTACCTGATGGTAATGATAATGATGATGATTATGATAATGATGATAATAGAAATTATATAAAAAATTATAATAATGATGATGATTATAAAAATATTTATAATAAAAATGTTGTAGCACTTTACTTTGAAAACATTTGTCCGGTTGATCGACAGAACACCACCCAGGTAGTTATAGTACATGATACTGTGGTGGTGGTGGTTGAGGTGAGGGTGGTGGTGGAGGTGGTGGTGGTGGTGGTGGTGAGAGTGGTGGTGGTGGTGAGGGTGGTGGTGAGGGTGGAGGTGAGGGTGGTGGTGGAGGTGAGGGTGGTGATGAGGGTGGAGGTGGTGGTGGTGATGAGAGTGGTGGTGGAGGTGAGGGTGGTGGTGAGGGTGGTGGTGGAGGTGAGGGTGGTGGTGAGGGTGGTGGAGGTGAGGGTGGTGGTGGAGGTGGTGGTGGTGGTGGTGGAGGTGAGGGTGGTGGTTGAGGTGAGGGTGGTGGTGGAGGTGGTGGTTGAGGTGAGGGTGGTGGTGGTGGTGAGGGTGGAGAGGTGAGGGTGGTGGTTGAAGTGAGGGTGGTGGTGGAGGTGAGGGTGGTGGTGGTGGTGGAGGTGAGGGTGGTGGTGAAGGTGAGGGTGGTGGTGGAGGTGAGGGTGGTGGTGGTGGTGGAGGTGAGGGTGGTGGTGAGGGTGGTGGTGGAGGTGAGGGTGGTGGTGGAGGTGAGGGTGGTGGTGAGGGTGGTGGTGGAGGTGAGGGTGGTGGTGAGGGTGGTGGTTGAGGTGAGGGTGGTGGTGAGGGTGGTGGTGGTGAGGTGAGGGTGGTGGTTGAGGTGAGGGTGGTGGTGGTGAGGTGAGGGTGGTGGTTGAGGTGAGGGTGGTGGTGAGGGTGGTGGTTGAGGTGGTGGTGATTTTTTGGAGGAAGAGAGGGGTTAAACTAATCGGGATAAAAGATAAAACCACAAATCATCAGCACCATCCATAATCACCACCACCACAAAAACCACCACAACCACCACCCCCACCACCACCACCACCACAACCACCACCCCCATCATCACCACCACCACCACCATTGAACAAACTCACTGGTATCTCATCTCGTCCAGGGCGGAGATCAGATGATGCACGTGCAGTGAGCAGTGGTACACGTTCCTGTCATCCTCCGGCAACAAGTCCACGTCGTGGAAGATGAAGCAGTCGAAGCCGCCATCATCATCAGCACCGTCGTCATGGATACTATCATCATCAGCACCACCAGGTTCGACTCTCTTTTCTCTGTCTCTCCTACCCCCTCCCTCACCTCCTTTACTATCTCTATAACTCTTTCCTCCTCCATCTTTTCTATCCATCCCACCCCCTTCCTCTCCTCTCTCTCCTCCATATCCTTCTTCATTTGCCACCTCAATTTCCCCATCTTTTCTGTTGATTTCCACAACATCATCATCATCATCATGACTTTCAACCTTTCCACCCACTTTGCCATCATCAAATTCTATCAACTCTCCACCACCATAACCCTCAACCCCACCTCCACCACCTTCTCTACCTCCACCACCAACATAATTACCACCTCTTCCACCTCCACCTCTTCCACCTCCATCTCCTCCTCCTCCACCTCTCCTCTCATCCCTAATCGCCTCCAACACTCCAATGTTTAAGAGTTTTCCTCTGTTGAATTTTCCATCTCCTGCCTGAGGTAAATGTATCTATTCATCCATCCATCCATCCATCCATTCATCTATCCATCCATCCATCCATCCATCCATCCATCCATCCATCTATTCATCCATCCATCCATCTATTCATCCATCCATCCATCCATCCATCCATCTATTCATCCATCCATCTATACATCCATCCATCCATCCATCCATCCATCCATCCATCCATCCATCCATCCATCCATCCATCCATCCATCCATCCATCTATTCATCCATCCATCCATCTATTCATCCATCTATTCATCCATCCATCCATCCATCCATTCATCAATCCATCCATCCATCCATCCATTCATCTATCCATCCATCCATCCATTCGTCCATCCATTTATCCATCCATCCATCCATCTATCCATCCATCCATCCATCCATCCATCCATCCATCCATCCATCCTCCATTTATCCATCCATCTATCCATCCATCCATTCATCAATCCATCCATCCATCCATCCATTCATCTATCCATCCATCCATCCATCCATCCACACATGCATGCATGCATCGATCCATCCATTCACCCATCCATGCATCCATGCATACATCGATCCAAGCATCCATCCATCCCACCTGCTCGACCACGAAGACTTGGTAGTTGAGATGTTGCAGTTGCAGCATGGGGTGCAGTCGTTGTAGTAGGCGCATCAGGTGTTCGTGTCTGTGTGGTGGTGGTGGTCGTTGTTGTGGGGGGGGGCGGGGGTAAAGGTGGTTGTTGTGGGTTGTGGTTGTTTGGGAGAAAGGGTGGTGATTTGTGGGGTGGTTGTGAAGGGTTGTGTGGTAGAGGTGGTTATGGAGGGTTGTGTAGCAGTGGTTTAATGGGAGTGGTCGTGAGTGGTAGGTTGTGATTTATTAACGAAATTTTATTTCCCTTATTTATCATAAAAAAACAACCACCACAAACCGATCTCTGTATGGGATAATAATGGCAACTCTTTGCCATGCCTTACAGTTCTTTGGTTTCCAAATACCACCCATTTGCACTTCTTTGTTTTCTTCTATGATTTCTTGTTCATTGTATTTTCTCAACATGTCTAATTTGACTGGACCTTGTTAGAAGTGTGATTGGATTCATGGTTTGATTTGATCATGAATGATTAGGATGCACAGTTTGATTTGATTTGGTTTATCCTGATTAGGATGCATAGTTTGATATGATATGATTATGCATGAGTAGAATGCATAGTTTGATTTGATTATGCGTGATTAGAATGCATAGTTTGATTTGATTATGCCTGACTAGAATTCAAAGTTTGATTTTATTTTATTACACATAACCCCCTCCATGGACTGACCATCACCATGACTAGCACTTTTCCCCAATCTTACCCAGTGCAGACGACAAAGCGCAGTGCGACTCAGCATCCAGTTGGAACATGTGATGTGGGTGGAGGTGGTGGACTCTGCCTTTGTAGTTGAAAAAAGAAAAGAGGAAGAAGGAGATGTAAAGACAGTTGCAGAATCGTGAAAAAAGTCGCGAAAGTTTTTGCATTTTATGCTGCTTCATAGAGATTTCCGGGTTTGTTAAAAAGTGTGTATACGTATGGTGTTTAATCCGAATCACCACTGACTACATAGATACAACAGTATCAAAAACGTACGGACTACATTACAAACATTTTTAAGGTCCTTTCAGTGAAAGAACGGACTAATATTTGAAAATTTCACTGAAAGAACGAACTAATATTTGTAAACTGTTTAAAAAGTAAATGAAAACAAAATTGTTAATTACTCAATAAATCACTTTAATCTTAAAATTAATAAATATTCAATGCAAAAATCACTTTAAATTATTTTAAGTCTATAAAATAGCAATAATTACTTTATTTTATTGAAGTTATCTGAATTAATTGTTTTTATAATTTAGAACTGAAATTTAATTACATTATCGCCAAAAAACAAGGTTCTTTGTTTGAATCTTCGTGATAATTATTCTCTTAGAATACACTCTAGGAAACCTACTTTAAACTTTTAAATAGTATTTTATTAATAACTTTATGTGAGGAAAAATTGTCTAAGTTACATATTAGGAATTTCAAAAACATTATAAATCCTTTTTCTAACATTCTTTTAAAATCTTCAAAATGTCTGGAACAAGTGACCTAGACAGGTAATTTATTCCATTTTAATTTTAATTTAATTCTTCAACAAACCCGCCTCTCTCTCACTTCCAACCACCAAACCCCTCTGTCAACCTTCCAACCAAACCCTCCTCCTTCACTCCCCCATTCTCTCTCCAGACAAATTGAGCAGTTACAACGTTGTGAGGTGATAAAGGAGAGTGAGGTGAAGGCGCTGTGTGCCATGGCGAGAGAGATCCTCATCGAGGAGAGCAACGTGCAACGCATTGACTCACCCGTCACTGTGAGTTGTTTTCGTGGTCGAGGGGGGGGGGTTGTGGAGCTGCTGTGAATATTGAATTGTTGTCTTGCTAATGAATATTAATTTTGTCTTGCTGTGGTGATGTTTGCAATGAAGTTTGGTGCAAGTTTTATAGAAATATTACAAAATTATTAATCTCTAATCATCAAATACAAAACAAGTGATGTATTAACATTAAATGAAACATTTTATTTCTACCGCCATCATCATTATTATCATCATCATCATCTCTCCTCCAGGTGTGTGGAGACATTCACGGACAATTCTACGACCTACAGGAAGTAAGTTTTGACAATGTCATCTCAAACAATTAATTATTCATGCTATCTAATTAGTATTCACAAACCGTCCAATAATATTCACCAGCTCATTAAAGTGGGTGGAGACATCCCAGACACTAATTACTTATTCATGGGTGATTTCGTGGATAGAGGTTTTTATTCTGTCGAAACGTTCCTGCTTCTTCTAGCTCTGAAGGTCATTATCCATCCATCAATCTACCCATCCATCTATCTTTCTATCTATCCATCAATCTACCAATCCATCTATCTTTCTATCTATCCATCAATCTACCAATCCATCTATCTTTCTATCTATCTATCTATTCATCAATTAATCCATCGATCCATCAATCTATCTATCCATATTTCTATCTATCCATATTTCTATCTATCTATTCATCAATTAATCCATCAATCTATCTATTTCTATTATTATTTCTCTTATTTATCCACCCATCCTTTCCATTTTGTTATCTCACTCATCCATCTCATACATCATTCCATCCATCCATCCACTCCTTCATCCTCTTCCTCTACCACTCTTCATTATCTTCTTCTTCATTCCTCCACCACTCTTTCCATCATCCCTCCTTCATTCCTCCACCACTCTTTCCATCATCCCTCCTTCATTCCTCCACCATTCCATCCCTCGATCACCTCCAGGTCCGCTATCCCGACAGGATAATGCTGATCAGGGGCAACCATGAGAGCCGCCAAATAACACAGGTTTAATATAAATTATATAATATGGTATATTAGTAAATAATAGTTTAGTATATAATAATAATAATGATACTTTTTAAAAAATAAATAATATATTATATCAATAATATGAATATTTATATTGATAATAATAACAAGGACGATCATTTTCATGGAATGCTCTGACACTCCTCTGACACTTTCCCCCTCTCCCACCCACTACTACTACTACCACCTCCACTACTACTACCACCACCACTACTACTACCACCACCAGCACTACTACTACCACCACCACCACTACTACTACCACCACCACTACCACCACTACTACTACCACCACCACTACTACTACCACCACCACTACTACTACCACCACCACTACCACCACTACTACTACCACCACCACTACTACTACCACCACCACTACCACCACTACTACTACTACCACCACCACTACTACTACCACCACCACTACTACTACCATCACCACTACTACTACCACCACCACTACTACTACCACCACCACTACTACTACCACTACTACTACCACCACTACTACTACCACCATCACTACTACTACCACCACCACTACTACTACCACCATCACTACTACTACCACCACTACTACTACCACCACCACTACTACAACCACCACCACTACTACTACCACCACCACTACTACTACCACCATCACTACTACTACCACCACTACCACTACTACTACCACCACCATTACTACCACTACCACCACTTCCACCACTACTACTACCACCACCACTACCACCACTACTACTACTACTACCACCACTACTACCACCACCACTACTACAACCACCACTACTACTACCACCACCACTACTACTCCCACCATCACTACTACTACCACCACTACCACTACTACTACCACTACTATTACTACTACCACCACTACTACTACTACCACTACTACTACCACCACCACCATTACTACCACCACCACTACTACTACCACCACCACTACTACTACCACCATCACTACTACCACCACCACTACTAATACTACCACTACTACTACCACTACCACCACTACTACTACTACTACCACCACCACCACCACCACTACTACCACCACCACCACCACCACCACAGGTGTACGGCTTTTATGACGAGTGCCAACGCAAGTACGGTTCGATCGCAGTGTGGAAGTACTGCACTGAGATCTTTGACTACCTCAGTCTCTCTGCCATTGTGGATGGAACGGTGGGTGGGTGAATGGGTGGGTGGGTAGGTGGGTGGGTAGGTGGGTTGGTAAGTGGGTAGGTGGGTGGGTTGGTGGGTTGGTGGGTGGATGGAACGGTGGGTGGGTGGGTGGGTGAATGGGTAGGTGGGTGGGTAGGTGGGTGAGTGGGGGGGTTTGGGGGGGGGTGATATTGAATGTGGTTTGGTAGAAGGTGGGTAGATAATGGGTTGGTAGTAGGTGGGTAGATAATGGGTTGGTAGTAGGTGGGTAGATAATGGGTTGGTAATAGGTGGGTAGATAATGGGTTGGTAGTAGGTGGGTAGATAATGGGTTGGTAGTAGATGGGTAGATAATGGGTTGGTAGTAGGTGGGTAGATAATGGGTTGGAGGGTAGGTGGGTAGATAATGGGTTGGTAGTAGGTGGGTAGATAATGGGTTGGTAGTAGGTGGGTAGATAATGGGTTGGTAGTAGGTGGGTAGATAATGGGTTGGTAATAGGTGGGTAGATAATGGGTTGGTAGTAGGTGGGTAGATAATGGGTTGGTAGTAGGTGGGTAGATAATGGGTTGGTAGTAGATGGGTAGATAATGGGTTGGTAGTAGGTGGGTAGATAATGGGTTGGTGGGTAGGTGGGTAGATAATGGGCTGGTAGTAGGTGGGTAGATAATGGGTTGGTAGTAGGTGGGTAGATAATGGGTTGGTAGTAGGTGGGTAGATAATGGGTTGTTAGTAGATGGGTAGATAATGGGTTGGTAGTAGGTGGGTAGATAATGGGTTGGTAGTAGATGGGTAGATAATGGGTTGGTGGGTAATTATTATTGAAACCCACCCATTTCCCTTATCTCCTCATCTCTACTACCCCCCTTCCCCACCTACCTACCCTTCCCCCCCCACCTACCTACCCTCCTTCCCCCCACCTACCTACCCCCCCCCCCATCTACCTACCCCCCCCCCCCAACCCACTCCACAGATCTTCTGCGTCCACGGGGGCCTCTCTCCCTCGATCCAGACCTTGGACCAGATCCGTTCGATCGACCGCAAGCAAGAGGTGCCCCATGACGGACCCATGTGTGACCTCCTGTGGTCTGACCCGGAAGGTGGGTGGGTGGGTTGTGGGGGGGGAGGGTTATTGGGTTGTAGGTGGTAGGGGTGGGGAGAAGGGTTGTTGTAGGGTAAGTGGGGGACTTTTGTAAATTGGGATGGTGGGTTGTGGGAGATTTGAGAATGGGCTGGGAATTAGTGGGTGGGGGAGTGGGTTGTTTAGATGAGTAGATGGTTATTTGTGGATTATAATCTGGGTACATTTCAACCCTTCAAACTTATTATTTCACATGCATCCACTACTCTTACCACCCTCTTTACCACACTCCCGCCTTCACCATAGCACGTCCCCACCACCAGCGGCATCCTTACACCTCTTTTCCTTCCTCTCTTCCACCCCCTCATTCTCACATCCACCCCCCCCCCCCCCACAGACATCCAGGGCTGGGGCGTTTCTCCTCGAGGGGCGGGTTATTTATTCGGCAGCGACGTCGTTCAAAAGTTCAACAGCGCCAACAACATCGACCTGATCTGCAGGGCACACCAGCTGGTGATGGAGGGCTACAAGTGGCACTTCAACGAGACTGTCCTCACCGTCTGGAGTGCTCCTAACTACTGCTATCGGTCAGTCGGTTGGTTGGGTGGGTGGTTGGTTGGAGTGGGGGAGGGGTGGTTGGTTGGAGTGGGGGAGGGGTGGTTGGTTGGAGTGGGGGAGGGGTGGTTGGTTGGAGTGGGGAAGGGGTGGTTTTTGGGAGATGGGGGTGGGATGGTTTGCTGGAGGTTGGTTTCTGATGGTTGGGATGGGGTGGTTTGTTGAACTAGGGTTTTGTGAAAGTTGGATGTTTGTGTAGATGATGATCATGATGATGAGGATTTAATGATAATGATGATCTACACTATGATAATGAACTTGATGATGATAATGATCTTTATTAGCCTCATGATGATGATTCTCCACCACCACCACGACGCCAGGTGTGGCAACGTTGCAGCCATCTTGGAATTAGACGAACACCTCCAACGCAACTTCACCATCTTCGAAGCCGCTCCCCAGGTCTTGATCTAGCGCTTTTTATTTTTATTTTATAAATTAATTAATTCAAATTAACATAATTTCTATTAACTTATTTTGTGTTATTGTTTCAAAAGAATTTAATTATTCTTTTTATATATTTTAAATAACTTATAATTAATTAAATTATTTAAATTGTGTTTAAATAGGAGCAGAGGGGCGTCAATCTGTCCAAAAAGCCACAAGCCGACTACTTCTTATGAGCACACCACCATTATTCTCATTTTTATCAATATTATTGTTATTATCATTATTATTATTGTTATTATCATTATTGTTATTATTATCATTATTCTCATTATTATTATTATCCTTATTGTTTTTCTAATTATTGTTGTTCCATTCTTATTGCTCTCTTCATTATAATTTTTTATCAATCTTGATATCTTCTTTTTCTTTTATACTTTAAATAATAATATTTATACATTTCCATTGATTTTAATCAAGTTTTTTGCTAAATAAATTACAAAGAGTTGACATTATATGACCCTATCTCTAAATTTATATATACTTTTTATTTAGCCTAATTTATTGTAATACTTATTTATTATAATTATTCTAATAATATTCATTAATTATATTTATTATTATGAATATTTATTAATTATATCAATTACAACATTACAATGGTTAGCTGAGAAAATGACAGAACGTTAGATTACATAGACAACCCTCAAATTAGCCACCAATCAGTTCTAAGAAAGAAACTTACAACTAGGAATATCAAAGTGAAATTGATGGTGATTATACTCATGATGATGATGATGATGATTAATGAGTCTAGTCATGATAATGATTAATAAGTGTAGTCATGATGAGGATTAATAAGTGTAGTCATGATGATGATGATGATTAATAAGTGTAGTCATGATGAGGATTAATAAGTGTAGTCATGATGATGATGATGATTAATAAGTGTAGTCATGATGATGATATTGAAAAATGCATCATAAGATCGACAGGGAGATAAACAAGATACAACACGCACACTACGTCTTATGTATGCATGTGAATAAAAAGAAATAACCAAGAGTGATGATAATGATGGTGATGATTATGATAGTGAGTGAATGTGGGTGTAACTAACAATCACCCACATAAGTCCTGTTCTATTAACACCGGAAACAACAACAACAAGAACGTGGTATATGCGTACAAGAAAGGGTTATAGTGAAAGTTGCCTAGGGCCTCCCAATATGTCCGAATAACTCATTCATCTTTATATGATGATGATGATGATGATGATGGTGGTGACGATGATGGTAGTAATGATGATGGTGGTAGTGATGATGATGGTGGTAGTGATGATGACGATGGTAGTGATAATGATCTCAAACCATTTCGACAGCCACAGCAACGCCCATGCCCCCACCCACGCACAAAGCAGCCACCCCTCTCTTGAAGTCGCCATCTTTCAGGGCGTGCAACAGCGTCACCAGGATACGGGCTCCTGAGGCGCCTATTGGATGACCCAGTGCGATGGCTCCTCCCCTCACGTTCACCTATTGGTGGAAGTGTGGAAGGGCTAATTTAAGAATTTTAAAATCAATTAATCTATTTTTATACTCTTAGAATAAATAATTTGTTTAGTAATAATGGTAAAACTCAAAAATATATTTTATTCAAAAATTAATTATTTAAAATGAAAGCTTAAAATAAATGAATTGATAAACACCTTTTTGGAATCAATGCCCAGTTCCCTGACGACGGCCACTGATTGGGCAGCGAAGGCCTCATTAATCTCAAATAGGTCAACATCCGCCAATGACCATCCCGCCTTCGTGACCTAGATTTGTGGTGGGATGGTTGCGAGTGGGTGAATGCAAAAGCGAGTGGAATTAATTATACATTTTCCGCATATTTTAACCCACCCACTCTCCCACCCACCACTCCTTCTATTTCCTTACACTCACATCTTTCATCCGACCTCTTCACCAAGCCCCATTATCAACCCCTCCACATCTCCCTCCCCCTTTCCGCTCCCCCACCCACCACTCCTCTTATAGCGCCCACAGGCCCCATGCCCATCACAACAGGCTCCACCCCCACTTGATGCCACGCCTTGATCACAGCCAATGGCGTTGCTTGGCTATTTTTAGCAACCAATGACGAGGCTAGGATCAAGATGGCTGCTCCGTCATTCACTCCTGAGTGGTCGATGGAATTTTGGATGAATGAATCATTCATTAGTCAATCCATCAATCTAACCATCCATCCATCAATCCATCAATCCATCCATCCATCAATTCAACCATCCATCCATCCTTCTATCTATCCATCCATCCATCCCCTTATCCCACTAACCAGAACTGTTTCCTGCGGTCACGGTACCACTGCCATCCAATAGGAAAGCAGGTTTCAACTTTGCCAACTTCTCAATCGTCGTATCATTGCGCGGGAATTCATCTTTCGAAATTAGATTGACCCCCGACCTGGTTTAAATTAATTTAATTTGCATAAATTAGTGTTGTTATTCTTACTTATCCTTCTTATTAGTTATAATTCAATATTATTCTATAAACAAACTATATTAGCAAAAATAATCTTTAATATTTGATTAACATTTATTAATCAAAATTATTCTTTAAAATTATTTATTAACATTATTCTCAATTTATATCACAAAATAATAAACTTTATTAAAATTGTTTTATTAAAAATTATTTATTTTTCAATTATCAAATGATTTATTTTTCAATTATCAAATGATTTATTTTTCAATTATCAAATGATTTATTTTTCAATTATCAAATGATTTATTTTTAATTATCAAATGATTTATTTTTAATTATCAAATTATTTATTTTTCAATTATCAAATGATTTATTTTTTAATTATCAAATGATTTATTTTTCAATCATCAAATGATTTATTTTCAATTATCAAATGATTTATTTTTCAATCATCAAATGATTTATTTTCAATTATCAAATTATTTATTTTTAATTATCAAATTATTTATTTTTAATTATCAAATTATTTATTTTTCAATTATCAAATGATTTATTTTCAATTATCAAATGATTTATTTTTCAATCATCAAATGATTTATTTTCAATTATCAAATTATTTATTTTTCAATCATCAAATGATTTATTTTCAATTATCAAATGATTTATTTTTCAATTATCAAATGATTTATTTTTCAATCATCAAATGATTTATTTTTAATTATCAAATTATTTATTTTTCAATTATCAAATGATTTATTTTTAATTATCAAATGATTTATTTTTCAATTGTCAAATGATTTATTTTTAATTATCAAATTATTTATTTTTCAATTGTCAAATGATTTATTTTTCAATTATCAAATGATTTATTTTTAATTATCAAATGATTTATTTTCAATTATCAAATTATTATAGACAAATCAATTAAATCAATCGAACCAAACCTAGTGGTAACGGGAACAGAGACGGTTTCGGCGTGGAAGGCACCATGGTCTTGAGCCTCTCGGCACTTGCACTGCGACCAATGGGCGAAGTCGTCCTGGTCCTGCCTGCTGATGCTGTATTGCTTGCTTACGTTCTCAGCTGAGGTGGGTGGAGGGTGGGTGGGAGGGGATGGTGGATGGAGGGATGAATGGTGAATGGAGGGAGGGAGGGATGGGATGGTGGATGGAGGGATGGATGGTGGATGGAGGGAGGGAAGGTGTGGTGGATGGCAGGCGTGGTGAATGGGATGGTGTGGATGGTGGTGAATTGGGGGATGGTGAATTGGGTGATGAATGGATAGAATGGAGAATGAGTGATGGAGTGGTAAATGGGTGTTTGGAAGAATGGATTATGGGTTGAATGGCCTAAATGAATAAACCTACCCACCAACCTCTTCACCAATGCATCTATCCACCCACCCACTCAGCCAACGACCAAACCACCTGCCGATCAACCCACCCACCTATCTCCCTCCTTACCCGCCCACACACCCACCCACCCAAACAACCACCCACCCACCCACTCACCCACTCAAACAACCCACACACCCACCCACCCAAACAACCACCCACCCAAACAACCACCCACACACCCACCCAAACAACAACCCACCCACCCACACAACAACCCACACACCCACCCACACACACAACCACCCACCAGTAATTCCCATATGTATGGCATGCATCGCGTCCACCAATCCATCACACAGCATTGTGTCTTTGAATGTCACATCCCCAAACTTCACACCCCCGCGTGCGTGCAAACAGTGGGGTGCCTGTGTGGGTGGAAGGGTGGGTAGATGGGTGGGTGGTTGGATGGGTGGGTGGTTAGATGGGTGGGTGAATGGATGGTTGGGTGGGTGAATGAGTAGATGGATAGATGGAGAAGTGGGAAAAACGAAAAATGAGTAAAAAATGATTGAAATGGAAGAAATAATGAAAGAAAGTGGAAGAGTGAAGAAAGACAGAAGCGGATTGAAGAGTGTTTTAAAATTCCACCGAACCCCGCAACCCAATCCAACTCAGTTTACCCCCAACCAAACTCCACCTCCAACCCAATTCGACTCAACTCAACCTCCCTCCTCCTCCTCCCCCCTCCCAACTCAACCTCCCTCCTCCTCCTCCTCCTCCTCCCCCCTCCCAACTCAACCTCCCTCCTCCTCCTCCTCCTCCTCCCCCCTCCCAACTCAACCTCCCTCCTCCTCCTCCTCCTCCTCCTCCCCCCTCCCAACTCAACCTCCCTCCTCCTCCTCCTCCTCCTCCCCCCTCCCAACTCAACCTCCCTCCTCCTCCTCCTCCCCCCTCCCAACTCAACCTCCCTCCTCCTCCTCCTCCCCCCCCCTCCCAACTCAACCTCCCTCCTCCTCCTCCTCCCCCCCTCCCAACTCAACCTCCCTCCTCCTCCTCCTCCCCCTCCCTCCCTCCCAACTCAACCTCCCTCCTCCTCCTCCTCCCCCCCCTCCCAACCCACATTACTCATGCTCTCCATCCCACCAGCCACCACCACACTAGCATCCCCCAGCTTTATAGCCTGGTAAGCCATCACCACAGATCTGAATACATTTGGTGGGGGGGGGGGTATGTGATGATGGTGATGATGATAGTGATGATGGTGATAATGATAATAGGAGTAATTATAATGATAATGAAGATGATTATGACTAGGATGATGATGATGATGGTGATAAACCTCTCCACCTCAATCCACTAGCACACAGTTGGTTGACAATGCAGGCTGGCACGGTGTGGGGAATGCCTGCCTGGATGCTTGCCTGTCTCGCTGGGTTCTGTCCTTGTCCTGTTGGTGAAAAATTACTAAGTTGAAATGATGAGTTTTAAAGTTTTTTGAAACTTTATAAAAGTAGTTTTGGTTTTTTTTCTCACATCAATATTCCCCTTTCTCTCCTCTACCCACAACATCTCTTTCCACCCACAAACCACCACAACCCTTTTCTTTTCCAACCACAAACCCTCTTTCCACCCATTCCACACACATCCCCATTTCACTCAAAACCCCCACCCACCCACAACTCCCCTTCCACCCACCCGCAAACAAACAAACAAACCTGCTGTGAGCACATGACCCAGGATGACCTCTGAAACATCTTCTGCCTTCAAGGTCGACCTCTGCAGGGCTTCCTTGATGCAGACAGACGCCAGTTCAGACGCCTTGAAGGAGCTCAAGCTGCCATTTAATGAGCCTTTCGGAGCCATTTTGTTGTTCATTTATATTTAAAATTTTGATTTGAAATAATTATATAGAATGCCATTTTTACATTAATTCAGAATCTGAATTTTTGTTTTCAGTTGGTACAAGACATATTTAAACAAAGAAGACAGCTGGGATACATGACTAGAAGTGGATTTATAATTATATCAAGTAAATATTTAAATAAATGTAAGTATTTTTTTCTCACCTACTGGTGTTCTGACAGCAGATAAAATGACCACTTCGTTCGTAGACATTTTTATAAGTTTGGTGACAAAGAGAAAGAAAATGCTTTTACAATTAATTTGAAATAAAAAAATTATGTTCACTAACTTGAATAAAATTGTAAAACTATTTTGTTTTTAAAACTTTTTTTATTATTTAGAATAATTTTAAATTAACTTTTCATCACTTTTTAAAAGTTATATTTAGAATTACTTAACTAAGCCGTTTTATTCTTTTTAAACCTATTTAAAAGCCAAAATGACGTATTATTACAGTAATCAAGTAAATTACAGACTATAAAACTCAAACATGTTGTGTAAATTTTACCAAAGAGGTTTTTGTAAATTCGGGGACCTATGTCATTTTTCCCACCAAGAACCAAGTAATAATATTTTTATTTTATTAATTTATTTGAAATATTTTCTCATTTATTTAAGAATTTTTTAAATGAATTATTTTTTTCACAGACGGTTTATACAAAAACGTGTCCGAACCTAGAAACTATCACCAACCAAATTACAACAACAACTACAACAATAACTACAACAGATACGAAAGTAATTTTAACAAAACAAACTTTCAACAACCAAATCATAAAACCAGGTATGAGGATTTCAACATAAACTACAACAACAACCAAAGAAAAGTTTCTCATGCCAAAAATGACAATTTCAACAACAATTACAACCCTAACCCTAACTACGACAACATCAAAATCAACAACTACAACTATAACAACCAAAACAATAAATACCAATACAACATTGCCCAACAACAACCACAACAAAAATATACAGATGACATCCAGTTAATAATTATTTCTTATCTTTTTACCATCATCATCGTCATGATAAACAAAATTTCATTTATGTTGTTTTTATCATCATCATCATCAGGATAAAAAATTTCATTTATGTTATTTTATCATCATCATCCAATCAATTTCTTCTATTCTCCATCATCGCCATTTTTCTTCACCAAAACCCTTCCCTACCACCACCACCACCAACCCACTCCTTCATCCACCTACCCTTTTTGCACCAACCCATTCTCCTCCATCCATCTAACCCTTTTCGCACCAACCCATTCTCCTCCATCCTCCCCCCCTCGACACACAGCGTACAGACGATCGCGGAAGACTTTTCATTCGATCTGTGGCCCTTCTCCTCCTACTCATTCATCGGCCATTGTAGAAGCTTCGAAGGTAGTGCTGATGATGATGATGGTGATGATGATGATGATGATGATGATGATGATGCAGGTTTTGAAGAGTACTCACCAGAAGAGGTACGAGTAATGTACATCGAAGCCTATCAAAACAACACCTTACCTCAATACGTTAGTAACTCATCATCATCACCACCATCATCATCATCATCATCATCATCACCACGACCATCACCCTCATCATCATCATCATCATCACAACCACCATTATCATCATCACCATCATTATCATCACAACCATCACCCCATCACCATCATCATCATCATCACCATCATCATCACCACGACCATCATCATCACCACCACCATCATCATCATCATCATCATCATCATCATCATCACCACCACGATCATCATCACCATCATCATCATCATCATCATCATCATCATCATCATCATCATCATCATCATCAGTTAGAGATGATGGAGCAGACGATGGTGCGAAATGAAGAACTCAGAAGGAGCATCCTCAAGCCGCAGAACAGAACTAGTCTGGTGGTGATGATGATGATGATGTCGATGATGATGATGATGATGATGATGATAAAGATGATTCTGATGATGATGATGATTTCGGTGATAATAAGGATGATCGTGATGATGGTAATAATGATTGTATTTTTTCATTATCGCAGAACACCTTTGTGATGCAATCTCTGCTCGAGGTGTGCAGGAGGGAAAAAGAGCCGGTGCAGCCCTTCTACAACAACAACAACAACAATAATAAACATAATAACAATAATAATAATAATAATATATTTGCAAGCAGTAATAATATTAACAATAATAATATATTTGCAAATCATAATAATAATATATTTGCAAGCAGTAATAATGATAATAATAATATATTCGCTAGCCCGACCAACGCTGCAGTATTTGGTAGTAAGACAAGCAATATCTTTGCCGCCAACAACTACAACTACAACAACAACAACAATGTTGTTGTTAATAATAATAATAACATATTCAACAGTAACAACACTAGAAACGATAATATAAATAATAGTAGCAATATGTTTTCCACAAACCAGCTGACTAACAACAACAACAACACAAATACTAATAATCCTTTCAGCAACAACTTCAACTTCAAAAACAACAACCACAACGACTCTCAGCTTAACGACCCCTCCACATATAGCAGTGTTGAGGACATGCATGAATCTTACCTCGAGGAATTTCGTA
>OX030969.1:4731623-4736623 GCA_943735955.1 Piscicola geometra | reverse complement strand
GTTGTGTGATGGTTGTTGTGTGATGGTTGTTGTGTGATGGTTGTTGTGTGATGGTTGTTGTGTGATGGTTGTTGTGTGATGGTTGTTGTGTGATGGTTGTTGTGTGATGGTTGTTGTGTGATGGTTGTTGTGTGATGGTTGTTGTGTGATGGTTGTTGTGTGATGGTTGTTGTGTGATGGTTGTTGTGTGATGGTTGTTGAGTGTGGTTAGTGTGTGTTCGTAGTGTGGTGTAGTGGTTCCACCACACTTCCACCACACAACCCATCCATACAGCCCATTCAACCCATCTAAACCACCCACTCCATCCACAACAACCACCCCAAACCAACACAGGCTTAGAATTCTTCGAGAGCTCAGCCAAAGACAACGTCAACGTCGCCATCGTCTTCGATCGCCTTGTCTTCCTCATTTGCGACCGCATGGCGAAAAGCCTCGACGCGGCAGGTTCAACGGCGCCGACCGGCATGCAACCGACCGTTCTCGGTGGCTCGTCGGGCCTACCGGGAGCGACCAAGAAACTCACCGATATGGCCAATCCCGCGCAGATCGCTTCGCAGTGTCAGAAATGTTGAAGAGTTGGGAGGAGGGGGTTGGTTGGTTGGTTGGTTGGGTGGGTGGATAGTTTAGGGATAGTTTGGGGATAGACTTATTTTAGTGAAGATTTAAGTTTTGCAACGATTTGAAAAATGGTTTTTAAAAATGCTTGATGTTGAGTTGTATTTATTAGTTTTGAATTAGTTTTGCAAGTAACTTGATATCTCTTCTAGTCAACTTAAAACCTCTTATTTAAGCACTATTCCTCTCCTTTCAACTACTTCTTTTTTCTTATTAAAAATCTTTCTTTCTTTTTACAAATCTTTTATTTATTATTTAAAACTTTTTTTTTCTTTTTCAAATCATTTTTTTTTCTTGTTTAAAATCTTTTTTTTCTTATTTGAAATCTTTTTTCTTTCTTATTAAAAAGACTTTTTCTCTACAAGCACTCTTTAGGGATAGAAAATGTAATACTATTTGCACTTAGATTTTTTTTACTTTAAATTTATTTTTCTTAAAATGTCGTGTGTAGTCTCAAAAAGCAATTTCTGAATTATATTTTAAACGAAAACTAAAAACTATATTATTATAAATATCTATTGATAATATATATTTGTTCTTAATCTATTAATTTATTTAAAAATTAATTCTAAAAAAAGATTTATTTAATTAACTTTTTTGTCTTAAATGTCCTCATCATACATCCATTTAATAACTGGTTAAATAGCAATAAATAGTATTATTTTTATTTATATATTCATTATTATTATTATAATTATTATTATTCTTATTATTAACCGTTACTATCATCAAAGCCTGCTCATCCACGTAGCATCTCCAACTTGAAATGTTGTAGTGACTCTCCCCAGTGTAGACACTGTCCCCCTCCACTTGCGTATTCATTTGATTGTTTATTTAGTTTAAATTGTAATTCCACTTTTAATTTTTATTCATTATAGTATCTATTCTTTTTTATTTAAGTTTTTATAAGTGAGTTATTAAATTATTTCAATTTTAACAATTATTTTCTTCATTAAAATCTGGTGATTAGAACTTGGGAGCATTCTCTAGATTTTTAGTGTTAGTAACATTGCGCTAGATAAGTTGAGAATTGTAAATTACGCGCTATACAAATGCGTCGTCGTTACCTAGAGTTTTAATTGTGCGTTAAAAGTTACTTTTGTGTCTAAAAGCTAACGTGGCCAAAGCTCACTAATGATATCTATCGCAATCATCATCATCACCACTATCATCATTTCATCATTATCATTATCAGCATCATCCTTCTTATCATTTTTCAAATCACATAATCATCACCAATATCATCATCATCATCCTCATCGTCATCATTATCCTCACCACATCATCATCTCCATCTTCATCAGCACCATAACGACTTCTCTTAAACACTAATTGACACCATTGAACAATCAATATAATAAAAATGTAAATAGTATTATGAATAATACAAATCAATCAAATAATTATAGAAAGCAATAATAATAACAATAGATTATTCATAAAAACCTATCATCATCATCTTTTTTTCAAATCCATCTAAATCAGCATCACCATCATTACCACCATCATCATCATTACCATTAGCATCATCATCTTCATCATCTTCATCATCATCGCCATCACCACCATCATCATCAGCACCCCACCCACCCACCTACCCACGCTCTATCAATATCGAAGCTGTCTTTCAGGAATGCACTTTTAACTGTCCCTCACGTCGAATTCACTTTTAGTTTATTAATTATTCACTTTGTATAGCGCTGACTTTTCAGTAGTTAAATTAATATACTTCTTCTATGGGATGAGTACTTATGATGGATGGAGTGTGTGAAATCATAAAGCATCATCACCCTTGATGTCATCACCACTAACCACCAATATTATAACAAACGCATCGCAAAACTACCATAACCATCACCACAATATTCATCCTCGCAATCATCATTATCTTCATCACTTTTATCTCAAACATTATCATCATCATCATCATCCTCATTATCATCACTACCATAATCATCATCATCATCACTCATCATCATCATCATCATCATCATCATCATCATCACTACCGTAATCATCATCATCATCATCAGAATGTTGTCTTTTCCAACTAGTTAGCGTGAGACATTAAACTGCGGAAGAACCTCTCCACTTTCTTTGCGCCTCTAAAACACAGGAAGTACACAAACAATAATATAATACAATAAGTAATATAAATATTAAAAATCTTATTAATAATAATAATAAAATACAATAATAATAATAGTAAACACAATAACAAGAATCAAACACAATAAATTTAATAATAAAAATAATAATAAAACATAATAATAATAATAATGAGGATAAAACACAATAATAATAGTCTTAATAATGAGAGCAAGAAGACAACAGAGATGTTTCACTGGGGAGAAGTTGAAGGATCAACAAGGTTTTAGACGAGGTCGTGTGTCCCTGCAATGCCCTCATCCAGCGGCCACTTGTCCTATCGCTACTGATCCGTGCTCTGGAATACCTCTCTTGAATTGTATTCTTTCACCACACCAACCTACCCACCTACCCCAACGATTCACCAGCCTACCCCACGAATTCACCAGCCTAGCCACCAATTCACAAACCTACCCACGATTTCACCAACCAAAAACCCACCAATTCACCAACCCACCGATTCACCTATCCACCAACCCACCAACCCACCAATTCACCAACCCACCGATTCACCCATCCACCAACCCACCAATTCACCCACCCACCAATTCACCAACCCACCAATTCACCCATCCACCAATTCAAAGACAGAATGTTTTATTAAAAGAGTAATCATAAGGCCTTCCAAATAAATATCTAATAGATGGTTTTATATTATGGATCGTTTATTGTATTTTGCATAATATTTTACTGCAAATTACAGTCTGTAATGTATTTTACTTTACCGTATTAAGTTGTATTGTATTGTATTTTTTTCATATCATATTGTATTGTATTTAAAAGAGTTGTATAGCAATAAAAGAAACCCGAAGTGAAAGAAAAGTTGAAATGTATTAACAAATAATATTAGGAATTCGTATAAGCTAAAACAATTTACACTACAATACTCTATACCACTATCATCATAACCTCCCGCACAACCACCACCCTTCCTTTTCCTACTACTACAACTAGTAATACTACTACTAGTATTACTACTACTACTACTAATACTACTACTACAGCTACTACTACTACTACTACTACCACCCCCACCACCATCACCACCACCACCACTCCCAAAACCCCGACAACCCCCCCCATCTACAGCATATGGAAGACATCTAACATCTCAATCACCCTTGCCCTCTCCACACCCCCCTCCCCCTCCCCCTCCTCTTCCATCCCCTCCTTAGCCATCACCAGCATCTCCAACACACCACAAGAGTCGAAGTTTTGAGTTTCGTCCTGTTGGGGTTGTTGTTGGGGTTGTTGGTGTTTGAGTTGGGGTTGTTGGGGTTGTTTGAGATGGGGTTGTTGGTGTTTATGTTTGAGATGAGGTTGTTGGTGTTGTTTGAGATGGGATTGTTGGGGTTGTTTGAGATGGGCTTGTTGTTGTTTTTGTTTGAGATGGGGTTGTTGGTGTTGTTGTTTGAGATGGGGTTGTTGTTGTTGTTGTTTGAGATGGGGTTGTTGGTGTTGTTTGAGATGGGGTTGTTGGGGGTGTTGTTTGAGATGGGGTTGTTGGGGTTGTTAGTTGAGATGGGGTTGTTGGGGTTGTTAGTTGAGATGGGGTTGTTGGGGTTGTTGTTTGAGATGGGGTTTTTGGGGTTGTTGTTTGAGATGGGGTTTTTGGGGTTGTTAGTTGAGATGGGGTTGTTGGGGTTGTTGTTTGAGATGGGGTTGTTGGGGTTGTTAGTTGAGATGGGGTTGTTGGGGTTGTTAGTTGAGATGGGGTTGTTGGGGTTGTTGTTTGAGATGGGGTTGTTGGGGTTGTTGTTTGAGATGGGGTTGTTGGGGTTGTTAGTTGAGATGGGGTTGTTGGGGTTCTTGTTTGAGATGGGGTTGTTGGGGTTGTTAGTTGAGATGGGGTTGTTGGTGTTGTTGTTGGGGTTGTTGTTTGAGTTGTTTTTGGGATTGTTGTTGTTGGAGTTGGTGTTGTTGGGGTTGTTGTTGGGGTTGTTGTTGGTGTTTGAGATGGGGTTGTTGGTGTTGTTGTTGGGCTGTTGTTTGAGTTTGGGTTGTTGTTGGAGATTGTGTTGTTGGAGTTGTTTTTGGGTTGTTGTTGAAATGTAAAAATACAAATACATTTTTTAAAAAACAGCAACAGTAACGAAATCATCATCATCAACAACAACAACATAAAACAACCACAACAACAACAAAATAAAACAACCCCAACAACAACAACAAAGACCAGTGTCTCCAGCCAGTTGCTTAATGATGTAGAACACATGGCGATTCGTTCAGCTCTCAA
>OX030969.1:4727374-4728923 GCA_943735955.1 Piscicola geometra | reverse complement strand
ATCCATTCTATGTTTTACACATTAATTTATCCATCCATACACACACCCCCATCCACCCCTCCCTCCATCCACCCACCCCCCTCCCATCCCTCCATCCACCCACCCCCCCTCCATGCCATCCCCAAAACCACCTCCTGGCTGAACAGCGACAAGATCTTGACTGGCTTCAGGTTATAAGCGACGACGAGAGATAGTGACGAAGTGAGCGTCTTGTGACGACGCAGCATGGCGTTGGTGGCTGGTGGCTGGGCGTTGACCAGGTGCAGGAGTGAATTGGTGGACGGGTTCAAGTCCCTGGAAGTGAGGAAGTCTCGCCATAGGTATTCGCTGTTGTTGTTGTTGTTGTTGTTGTGGGTGGAGGTGGTGGTGTTAGTAGTAGTTTTGTTGGTGGTGGTAGTTGTAGTTTTGTTGGTGGTGGTAGTAGTCGTTTTGGTAGTGTTAGTAGTAGTTTTGAAAGCATCTTCTTGAGCTTGTTTTCTCTTCTCTTCTAGGTATTCAGGACTTGACTGCGGTGTTGTTGTTGTTGTTGGTGTTGGAGTGGTTGTTGTGGTGTTGTTGTTGATGTGGTTATATATATCGAAGTGACTCCAGACACAGGAATCATTAGCATAAATCCGGTGGATGGAGTCTCGAAGTGACTCCATCCACCGGAAAAATTATAAAATAATATAAATAAATTTTTTTTTATATAAATATATTATTGGGTTAGGGGTTAGGGTTAGGGTTAGGATTCGGGTTAGGGTTAGGGTTAGGGTTAGGGTTTGAATCATTATATAAACAGTTTACTATAGAAATTTACACCTTACCCTGACCCCAGAATTAAATCTATTTGTAAGGGAAATTTTGTTCGATATACGATGCTAAATATAAAAATATGTAAAAATTATCTAAAATATAAAGTTTAAACAATTCAGATAATAACAAAATTATCTGGGTCAGTAATTTTAAATTTAATATCTTTTTATAAAAATAAATTCATCTTTATAATAGTTTTTTAAATTACATAATTACACACTTATTTTTAACATTTTCACAAAGATTTACCATCTATTTATTTAACTTTTAGTTTTAGATTTAAACGCTCATTAGCATAAAATCCTGTGTATGGAGTCTCGGCCTATATATATATGTGGTTATATAATATATTATATGATATGAGATAATTTCCTTTTTCTATAATTATGATATTTAATATTATAATATATTTTCAATTTTTAAATAATGATAATATATTATATTATATTTTAAATTTTTAAATAATGATATATTATCTTATATTTCCAATTTTATAATGATAACATACTATATTATATTATTAGTTCATAATTATTAAAAAATAAATTATAATATATTATAATAAATGGTTACAGCAGCACTCGAACCTGCATCAAGACATCGAGCAGGTCATCGGCAACTGCCACAAAGTTCTGCAACGCCATCGCACTCAGACCTACTTCCTGTCCACATCAAAAGCGCTTTATTTTAATTTGAAATAAAATTATTGTTAAAAATAAAATTACTTTTTTTCTCAATTCTGCTAATCGTTAAT
>OX030969.1:4697374-4714874 GCA_943735955.1 Piscicola geometra | reverse complement strand
CAACTTAAGTTTAAATATTTTTCGAAATGTTAAAATATATTTTTTCAATTGAATATTCCCACTAAAAATTGAAAATATAAAAATTTCTAAATATTTTTTTCAATAATTTTCGCCCAGAAAATAATCTCAATTGTAAAAAGTAATATGGCGGATAGCTTTGAAATTGGTGCGAGAATGCAGTCTGAAGATACGGCTGATGAAGTTGCCAAAGGCGGAAATGGAGAAGAGCAAGAAAAATTAGAGCATGAAAGTAAGTAAATAAAACATTAAAATGTAGATTTAAATTTAAAAAAATAACTTTTTCATTTCATAGATGCCGAAGAAGCTATGCAAACTGAGCAAGATGGAGGTGGCGAAAACAACACCACGGAAGACAAGCTTGATACAAAAGAAGAAGAAAATACAGAAAATGAAGCGGCTAAAGATGACGCAGAGAAAGTGTTAGGAGAGGAGGAGGGAATGGATGAAGCAAACGAAAAGGAAACTCCAAAGGAAGACCTGGAGAAGAAGGCAGACGTTGAGAAGACAGACTTGGTCAACAAAATCAGCATCAGCGTCAAGAGCCAGCATCGCACATCCACCCTCACCCTCGATCCTTCTACCACCACTGCACAGGTCTTTATTTAACCCATAAATACACTCATCCAAAACCATTATCATCACCATTCCATGACAAACAACCACAAAAAAACCACCACAAAAAACAATTACAAACCATCCACGCCCACTATTTCAAATACAATCAAACCCTCCATCCACTCCCAGCTCAGGGCACTGGTGCGCGAACAGTATGGAGTGTTGTTGGAACAAGTGGTGCTGATCTGGAGGGGGGCGTTGCTTAGCGACAACCTAGCAACCCTCGAGGCCCTCGACATCAAGGATGGTGACACTGTCAGTCTGGTTGTCAGGTTCAACCCACCCTCCGTAAGGCACTTTTAAGTTCAGTTTTATTTTTTTCACTATCCCTTTTCCCTTCATCTTTTTTTGGTTAATCCATTTCCATCTTTTATTTTTCATTTCACTATCCCTCCACTTCTACCTACTGACAGCTCTCTTCTTTCTCTTTTACTTCCACTTCTCATTCGTTATCTATTCTCTACACACTCTCTCCATCCCCTCATTACACTCCTCACCCCGCCCACCTCCATCTTCAACCCTACCCATGCACACCCATCTCTCTTCTTATCTCCACCCATCTTCCCCTCTTCCTAATTCGCGCCCATAGCCCCTGTTCGCACCACCCCCCCCCCCCCCCATGGCAGGAAGAGGGCTACCAACCACAGATATACCTCCCCTCCCAATATTCCCGCCTCGGACTCAACAACATCGACTTCGTGTCCTTGCAACTTCAAATGCAACAACAGGTCCCCACCATCATCATCATCATCACGACTATCATCGTAATTACCATCGATGTCGTCATCATCATTACCATCATCATAGTCATCATTATCACCAACATAAGCCACACCACCCCAAAAGCACTCTAACACCACCATCATCCTCCATCATAACCACCACCATCATCATTATCATCAAACCCCGCCCCCACCACCACCACCACACAGATGCAAGCGAATCCGGAGATGGTGCGGGAGATGCTTCTGAATCCACTGACGCAACAGCTGATGCAGCAGCCCTCCATCATGGCCGATGCCCTACTCACCCTGCCCCAGGCCGAGCCCATGCTCAATGTGTGCGGGGTGGAGGGGGAGAAAGAGTTTAAGGGTGGGGGGGGGGAGTGGGATAGAGAGAGGGTTCTGAATGAATGAGTGAGGGGAGGGGTAGAATGCGAATGGGTTTGGGATGGTCTATGAGAGGGAGGGTTAAGAAGGGGGGCTTGTGATAGCCTATTAGAGGGAGGAGGATTTAATAGGGAGTTGAAGAGTGGTGTATTGGGGGGGGGGGGGTGAATGAGAGATAGGTGTGGAAGGGTAGAGGATAATGATGAGAAATTGAGTGAAGAAATAAATAATTTATGCATGTACTTGATAAATCAAGGTGGTGATGATTATGATCTCATCATTATCATCATCATCATTCCTCTTCTCTTCAGAGGAATCCGGACATCTTTGATATGTTGAACAACCCCGAAGTGATGCAGGAGGTTGGAATATCGCAAAAATAATAATAATTATAAGGATAATGATAATAGTAATATGTCTCATAATAATATTGTTAATAATATAAATAATTAAAGAATGTTGATGACAATAATAATAATAAATATTCTTATAATGTTGCTATTAATAAAAACAACAAAAACAGTAATAATAATAACAATAATGATGAGGATGATGATGATGATGATGATGGTGATGATGATGATGGTGATGATGATGATGATGATGATGATGATGATGATGACAGATGCTGGAGATGTCTCGCGATCCAGAGCAACTGCAAGCCATGATCGACCACATGCCAATCATTGAGGTGGTCATGATGATGATAATGGTGGTGATGATGATGATAATGGTGGGGATGATGATGATAATGGTGGGGATGATGATGATAATGGTGGTGGTGATGATGATAATGGTGGTGATGATGGTGATAATGGTGGTGATGATGATGATAATGGTGGGGATGATGATGATAATGGTGGTGATGATGATGATAATGGTGGTGATGAGGAGGATAATGGTGGTGATGATGATGATAATAATTATACTATTCGTTGTGAGTAAGATAGTTCCTTTAATGAGGGTAATGATTTTACTTATGATGATGATGATGATAATTTAGTAATGATGATGATGATGATAATGATAGTATAGTAATGATGATGATGACGATACGAGCATTCACAGCACTCACCACGCAACCCCTCCTTCCACTCCCCTCTCCCTCCTTCCACTCCCCTCTCCCTCCTTCCACTCCCGCCTCTCTCGTTCCACTCCCCTCTCCCTCCTTCCACTTCCCTCTCCCTCCTTCCACTCCCTCCTCCCTCCCAACCAGAATTCCCCCTACCAAGATGGCATCCCCATGTTCACAGAGCCGCCCCAGGCCACGCCCTCCAACACCACCCTCCTCCATATGACGTCACAGCATCCGGAAATGCTCGCGCGGATGTTAGACGCACCCTACTTTGGGTCGATGCTCGAGGGCCTGGTTGCTAACCCGCAATGGGCTCATCAGGTTGGTGGGAGGGGCGAGGGGGCGTGGATGGGTTATGGTTTGGGTTTGATGATAATAGTGGGGGTTGGTGGGAGGGGGGAGGGGGGCGTGGATGGGTTATGGTTTGGGTTTGATGATGATAGTGGGAAGCTGGTTTGAGGGATGGATGGTTGTGATGGTGGTGGTGATGGTTGTGATGGTGATGGTGGGAAAGGGGTGTTGGGGTTATGATGACGCTGATGGATGAATTTGTCAACCCATTCCCTCTTCAAGCCATCTATTCGCCACCCCTCCCTTCCACCTATCTCTCCACTCCCTCTCAACCTATCCCTTTTCCACCCCCTCTCCCCATTCCACCCACCCACTCCAAGATGATCGTCCAGAACCCCCTCTTCCTCAACAACCCCCTCCTTAAGCACCAAATCAACCACCTCCTCCCCCACTGCCTTCAACAGGTGCTCATGATTATAGTAGCGATGAGAACAAAAATAATAATAATAAATGATTATAGTAAAAATAATAACAGTTGGTTATAGAATATACATATATTTCTAAACGTACGACTGTAACTTATAGTAGTACGTTTGACCTCTTGATGATGATAATGATGATGATGATGATGATGATGATGATGATGATAAATGAAAGTGTTGTTATTATTATTGTTATTATTAGAAGCATCAAGTGTTGCTGATAATAGTAGTATCATCATCATCACCACCACCACCACCACGACTACACCGCCACCACCACACAGCTGCAGAAGCCGGAGATATTGGCACTGTTGAAGGATGGTGAAGCGTTGAAAGCTCTGATGGACATTCAACAAGCGATCAACACACTGCAACAAGAGAGCCCCAACCTCTTTGCAGCGTGTGTGGTTGTGGTTGTTGTTGTTGTTGGTTGGGGGGGTTTGTGGTTGATGTCGGGGGGGGGGTTTTGTGGTTGATGTGGGGGGGGGGGGGTTTGTGGTTGATGTGGGGGGGGGGGTTGTTGTTTTTGGGGGGGGGATTTGTGGTTGATGTGGGGGGGGGGTTGTTGTTGTTGGGGAGGGTTGTGGTTGATGTGGGGGGGGGGTTGTTGTGGAGGGAGTGTTGTGGTAGTGGAGGTGGTGGTAGGAGTGGATTTGAGTTTTGCAATAGAGTGGATAGGATCAACACTTCATCATCAAAACTTCACCATCATCATCACTTCACCATCATCATCACTTCACCATCATCATCAACACTTCACCATCATCATCAACACTTCACCATCATCAACACTTCACCATCATCATCAACACATCACCATCATCATCAACACATCATCATCATCACCTCCATAGAGCAGGAATTAGTAACACCGCTCAGCCAGGACACGCCACAGTTGACCCCTCTCTCAACCCTGACCTCAACATCACCACCATGCCGTCCAGACTAAATAGGTCATTGACCCATTTGTTATTATTATTATTACTCTGTTTATATTTTTTTCTTTTTATTTCTATGATTAAAACCTAAATTTACATTCATTTTATAATTTCTATTTTTGTCAATAGCCCCTTCATCCTCGTTTCTATTATTATTATTTTTATTATTAATATTAATAATAATAATATTATGAATAATAATATTTTTATTATTGTTATTATTATTTTTATTGTTAAAATCATCATCACCACCACAGGGGAGAGATCGACCCAACCACTGTGATGATTAGTCAGATCATCAGTCAGTGCGGGCGCCCGAAAGAGGTGCGCTTCAGAGTTTTTAATATTTAAATAATAATTATTGAACATTATTTTTATTTTAAATTAATTTAAAGATTACCATTATTCTTGTTATATAGTTATTTAATGAATACTTTAGAGGACTTTGAATATTCATTTGACTAAGTTCCATCCTGACTGCACCAACCACTGCAACCACAACCAAATTCAACCACCACAACGACAACCATTACTACCACAACAATTTCGACCTCAACAATCGCAACAACCACTCCAATCACCACTACCTCAACAACAACCACAGGGAACCAAGGCAGCAAGGAGGAGAGAAGGGGAGGAGGAGGGGCAAGGGGAGGAGGAGGGGGAGGGGCAGGGGCAGGGGCAGGGGGCTGCCTACGACGAAGAACTCACCCAGATGGCTCAAATGGGCTTCACTGACCGCGACATCAACTTGCAGTGTGCGTTGAGTTGTGGAAACACTTTCACCATCATCATCATTACCGTCAGCATAACCGTCAGCATCATCATCATAACCGTCATCATCATCGTCAGCATCATCATAACCGTCATCATCATAACTATCATTACCATCGTTACCATCATCATATTCTCACCACATTCACCTTCATTCCATTATCTCGTTATCATCATCATCATCATCATCATCATCATCATCATCATCATCATCATCATCATTATCTCTCAACATTATTATGGCATCATCATCATCACACAGTGTTGATGGCAACATTCGGCAACATCGACGCAGCAGTTTCGCAACTTTTGCTGCAAGAACAACAGGCGTGATGATGATGATGATGGTGATGGTGGTGATGATGGTGGTGATGATGATGATGATGGTGAGGAGTGATATTGATGTTGATGATGATGATGCAGAGTTGGAAACATACTGATGAGAATAATGGTTATTTTAAATTAATATGTCGACAGTTCTATAAATTATTAAAAGTTGTCTCTTATTAAATTTGAAGGAGAAAATCTGGAAATAAAAATGATTGTGTCTAACTTTAAAAATAAAAATGAATCTAAGAAGAAAAATAAAGACGATGATCAAGAACACGAGTGTAAGGTGTGTTTTTATTGCTTTTTATAAAATTCAAAATAAGTTAATTTTTTATTTTCTCGATCAAAACACACGAAAACACAGCAGCAAAACTCATTAAGTTTTTGTGTGAAAATGAAAACGTAGATGTCATTTTGATGATGATGCTAATTTAGCTACTCTCATCTTTATGTGCCTTCCTTGCAAAGTATCTGTATTGCTGATGATAATGATGTTTATGATGATACCGATGATAATGATGCTTATAACTATGATGATGATGATGGATATATTTATTATGATATTGATGATAATGATGGTTATAGTTATGATGAAGGTGGTGGTGATGATGATGACAAAAAGCAACCCATTCTAGCACTATTTATGACATTCTTTTGCAGTTATTTTTCCTTTTACTTAGTTTTTATTATTTTTATTTTTTTTCTTTTTATTATCTAAAAAATCACGCGACTTTTATCGTTTTGCATGCTCTTCACACGACCATCGCTACTATTACTATCACCATCCTTCCAGCTACTATCATCACCACCATCCTTTTCATCACTATTACTATTACCACCACCATTTTTTCTACTACTATCACCACCACCCTTCACACTTCTTTCACCTCCACTCAAATTACACTTTTTCTACTACTTTTATCATCATTTCCACCACCAGCTTTTTTCCACAATTTCTATCTCCACCACAACCACCATCGTTTCATAATACTATCACCACCCCTATTCTTAAAAACATTATCATCATCACCCTCTTCTTCCTCCTCTTCTTCCTCATCCCTCTTTCTCACTCTTCCCCTTCCCTTCTCTTCTTCCTTCTCTTCCTCCTCATCCCTCTTTCTCACTCACTCTTCCCCCTCCCTCCTCTTCTTCCTTCTCTTCTTCCTTCTCTTCCTCCTTCTCACTCACTCACTCACTCTTCCCCCTCTCTCCTCTTCTTCCTCCTCTTCCTCCTCATCCCTCCTTCTCACTCACTCACTCACTCTTCCTCTCTCCTCTTCTTCCGCCTCTTCCTCTTCTTTCTGGCGCATGCGAAAGTCGCAGCGAACGCCTGTTGGAAGTTGCGTGACATGTGGTTGTAGAGGAGTGGGTTGATGCTGCAGTTGATGAAGTAGAGAAGGCCTGATGGAGGGGGAGAGGGTGGTGATGATGATGATGGTGATGGTGATGATGGTGATGATGATGGTGATGATGATTATTATGATTATGATGATGATGGTGATGATGATGATGATGATGGTGATGATGATGATAAAGTTAGAAAAGATTATTATATCAATAAAGAAGACGATAGCAAAGACTCGGCAACAGACGATAAAAAGATATGGCGGGAATAAAGAAAAAATATAAATCAAGATTTGAAAAAGATTAAAATAAATGAAGTGGCACACAAAGTTGTGAAGAATTAAATTAGAAAAGTTGAAAAGTTCCGTGATGAAGCGTTCTAAAAACTTTGGAAGTTGTTGACAGTGTTTGTGAATGGGTAGTCTATAAATCTTTTCTGTTATCCCTTCATCTATTCATTCGTCCATTCATCTATTCATTCATCAATCCATCTATTCACGCATTCATCCATCCATTTATCCACCAATACATTCATCCATCCATTTATCCACTAATGCATTCATCCATCCATCTATTCATTCATTCATTCATTCATCTATTCATTCATCCATGCATCTACTCGTTCATCCATGCATCTATTCGTTCATCCATGCATCTATTCGTTCATCCATGCATTCATTTATCCCCCAATGCATTCATCCATGCATCCATTCATTCATCAATTCATCATTATATTCATCCATCTATGCATCCATCCATCTATGCATCCATCCATCTATGCATCCATCCATCTATGCATCCATCCATATATGCATCCATTCATCCATCCACCTTTCCATTCATCCACCTACCCATTCACCCACCCTCTTACACACTCATCCATCCATCCACCCTTCCATCCATCCACCCTTCCATTCATCCATCTATCCATTCACCCACCCTCTTACACACTCATCCATCCGTCATCACCTAGCCTCAAATTAGTCAGCGAAGTCTTTTCAATGCAATCCATCCATCAAAGCACTCACACAAGGCGCTCTTTCAACACCCGCTAAAATATTCTCCAATTCAGATTCCCTCCATTCCACAAGCCACTTTTTTTCTTTTTCCATCTATCCCTCCCCATCTATCCATCTAATCATCTTTCATCCCACCTTCCACTCCAACCTATTTCAAATCCACTTCTACAGAATCTAACCCATTAAATTAAACCATTAAACCTAACACCCTTTCATTTACCTAAATCATCATCATCATTATCATCATCATCCTCATCATCATCATCATCATCATCATCGCCATCATCATCACCATCGCCATCATCATCATCACCATCGCCATCATCATCATCACCATCATCAACATCATCATCATCACCATCGCCATCATCATCATCACCATCATAATCTATAATGATTAAGTGGATCAACACATCATTAGAGTTATCTTCATGTTCCTTCTCTTTTTCTCTTCTTTTCAACCCCTCTTCTCCTTTTTTCCTATCACCATTTTTCCTTTACCATTTCTTCCCTTCACCCTTCCTCACACCCCTTTCCTTTTTCTCCCTACACCCTTTTCTCCTCCCTCCCCCCCACCTGAAAGATAGAATAGCACATCCCTAACCACTCCGTGTAGTAGGGTGCTGTGGTAGATGGTGAGGAGCCGTTGGACGTGGAACGGGGCCCAACATATGAAGAACGCTAGTACCACAGCCACTGTGGTGGTTGTGGTGGTTGTAGTAGTAGTAGTAGGAGTAGTAGTAGTAATAGTAGTAGTAGTAGTAGTAGTAGTAGTAGTAGTAGTAGTAGTAGTAGTAGTAGTAGTAGTAGTAGTAGTAGTAGAAGTAGTAGTAGTAGTAGTGGTAGTAGTGGTAGTAGTAGTAGTAGTAGTAGTAGTAGTAGTAGTAGTAGTAGTAGTAGTAGTAGTAGTAGTATTAGTAGTAGTAGTAGAGTAGTAGTAGTAGTAGTAGTAGTAGTAGTAGTAGTAGTAGTAGTAGTAGTAGTGGTAGTAGTGGTAGTAGTAGTAGTAGTAGTAGTAGTGGTAGTAGTGGTAGTAGTAGTAGTAGTAGTAGTAGTAGTAGTAGTAGTAGTAGTAGAGTAGTAGTAGTAATAGTAGTAGTAGTAGTGGTAGTAGTAGTAGTAGTGGTGGTTTTAGTAGTAGTAGTAGTAGTAGTAGTAGTAGTAGTAGTAGTAGTAGTAGTAGTAGTAGTAGTAGTAGTAGTAGTAGTAGTATTAGTAGTAGTAGTAGTAGTAGTAGTAGTAGTAGTAGTAGTAGTAGTAGTAGTAGTAGTAGTAGTAGTAGTAGTAGTAGTAGTAGTAGTAGTAGTAATGATAGTGTTGATGCCTTCTTGGACATAATAAATCACGGTAACATGATCCTTATTAAAGGGACGAAAAATGAAATGTTTGAAGAAACATACGAGTTTTAAAATGTTAATGATTTTGACAAAATAGAAAGGGCTTTACAAAATAAAAAAGAATTTACAAAATAAATAAAAAGTTACAAAAAATAAAATAATTTACAAAATTTAAAATAATTTATAAAATATAAAATAATTTACAAAATATAAAATAGTTTACAAAATATAAAATAATTTACAAAATATAAAATAATTTACAAAATATAAAATAATTTACAAAATATAAAATAATTTACAAAATATAAAATAATTTACAAAATATAAAATAATGTACAAAATATAAAATAATTTTAAAATATAAAGTAATTAAAAAATATAAAATAATTTACAAAATATAAAAGAATTTACAAAATATGAAAAAAATTTTAAATATTAAAAAGAATTTGGAAATTTTTAAAAAAAAAAAATGAATTTTAGAACTTTAAAAAATGTGAAAGAACATATTGGGAACATCAGACAAAAGAATAAGTAAATTTTCTATCTAAAGTCTGCTCTTTGTATCTTGACGACTATGATGGTCATGATAATGATTGTTGTTCTGATGGTCATGATAATGATTGTCGTTCTGATGGTCATGATAATGATTGTTGTTCTGATGGTCATGATAATGATTGTCGTTCTGATGGTCATGATAATGATTGTCGTTCTGATGGTCATGATAATGATTGTCGTTCTGATGGTCATGATAATGATTGTTGTTCTGATGGTCATGATAATGATTGTCGTTCTGATGGTCATGATAATGATTGTCGTTCTGATGGTCATGATGATGATTGTTGTTCTGATGGTCATGATAATGATTGTCGTTCTGATGGTCATGGTAATGATTGCACTGTTTTCTTTCCTTGCCATTAAATCATATTTCTAAAGAAGTCTGGGTCCTCCTCTCCATCATTCTCCTCCTCTTCTTCCTTCTCCTTCCTTCTCCTTTTCTCCATCTTTCTCCTCCTCTCCATCCTTTTCCTCCTCTCCATCATTCTCCTCCTCTTCTTCCTTTTCCTTCCTTCTCCTTCTCTCCATCTTTCTCCTCCTCTCCACCCTTCTCCTTCTCTCCATCCTTCTCCTCCTCTTTTTCTTCATCTTTTTCTTCCTTCTCCTCTTTCTTTCCCTGCTCTCCTTCCTTCTCGTTGTTGCTTCCTCCACTGTTGCTGGTCATTCTACCACCATCATCTCACCAGCAGCCACCACCTTTCCACCACCACCACCATCATCTCACCAGCAGCCACCACCTTTCCACCACCACCACCACCATTCCACCAACACCTTCTACCACCAACATTTTCCACTAAAACCATATCCCAACCACCCTACCACCACTTCATCTAACTAACCTCACCCACCACCCATCATACCATCTCTCCCACCCACCCATCCACCCTTCACCCACCCATCCACCCCTCACTCACCCAACATCTTCATCACAGACTTTTTAGGCCTGGCTGGGGAGAGAGTGGAAGAGAAGAGGGAAGGAGGTTTGAGAGAGAGGGGGTGGGGTGGGTAGGGGAAGAGGGGGCGTGGTGGTTGGCGCTGAAATATGTAATCATAGGAGAAGTGCCGTTTAGGAATGGGTGGTTGTAACAGTTTCGGAGTTTGTGATGATGTAGCAGTAGTAGTAGTAGTTGTGGTAGTAGTAGTTGTGGTAGTAGTAGTGGGGGTGGTAGTAGTAGTAGTAGTAGTAGTAGTAGTAGTAGTAGTATTAGTGGGGGTGGTAGTAGTAGTAGTAGTAGTAGTAGTAGTTGTAGTAGCAGTGGGGGTGGTAGTAGTAGAAGGAGTGGTTATAGTAGTGGGGATGGTAGTATTAGTAGTGGTAGTAATAGTAGTTGTAGTAATAGTAGTGGTAGTAATAGTAGTGGTAGTAATAGTAGTGGTAGTAACAGTAGTAGTAGTAGTAGTAGTAGTAGTGGGGGTAGTAGTAGTAGTAGTTGTAAAAGGAAGAGGAGGACAAAGAGATTTAGTAGTAGTTTTTAATGTTTTTGCTGTTTTTTTTATGCCGACGACCAGAGTTTTTTTACGATCAAGATCCTCACCACCAGCGCAATCATCATCATGACCACCATCGCAATCATTATCATCACCACCAGCACAACCATCATCACCACAATCCTCATCATCATCATCATCACCCTCATTGATCACAATAGACACAACTACCCTAGAAACCGCATTGTCTTTTAAATTATTATTCTTTTTTTTATTTTCTTCCATATTATTCTTATTTTTATTGACGTTTTCATTGTTTTTATTCATATCATTCGAGTCTTTTTCGTCCATTCTTTTGTTTTTTTGACCCTTTCCGCCATCTTTATCATCATTATCACCATCATCATCATCACCACCACCACCATCATCATCACCACCACCACCCCCATTATCATGATCACCACCAGCATCATCATCATCATCACCCCCACCACCAGCATCATCATCATCATCACCCCCACCACCACCATCATCATCACCACCACCCCCATCAATCGTTATACTGAATACATTGAAACTATTACTCCTTGCCTTACAAAACGATTTAGGATCATTATCATCATTACTCTTCCTAATGACATCATCATCATCACTAGTTTTTTTACTCGTGGAATGGTATTTGTTTTTATTCTTTTTATTCTTTTTCTTCTTTTTATTCCTCATGCCATCCATCTTCTTCGCAACTTTTTTATTTGCTATGTCGACAGATTGTCCAAAAAATGTATTCATTTTATTATTCTTTTCAATACTATTTAAGTTATTATTAATGTTTTCATTATTATTATATTCATTATTATTATTATTATTTAATTTATTATTTTTATTTTTGTTTTTGCATGAATAATCGACACTGAGAGCACGGTATCCATCCATTTCTCCGAAGTCTTTAATCATGCAAATTCCTCCATCATCATCATCACCACCACCGTCATCATCATCAGCATCATCATCATCATCATCAGCATCATCATCATCATCAGCATCATCATCATCATCAGCATCATCATCATCAGCATCATCATCATCAGCATCATCATCATCATGGCCATCATCATCAGCATCATTATCATCGTCATCATCGTCGTCATCGTCGTCATCGTTTTCATATTCAATATCGTAACACTTACTCATCTTTCCGACGTCATGGCAGATCCCTTTGGCACTCCTCCCACCATTCTTCACCATCACTCCACCCCCAACACCCCTACCGCCCCTACTACCCCCACCCCTATCAACTCCACCAACCACACCACCCCCACTACAACCAACTCTCTTACAAAAAGTACTAGTCTTACCACAACCACCCCCACCACTACTATAACCACCCCCACGACTACTATAACCACCCCCACCAAAGCCACCCTCACGACTACTATAACCACCCCCACCACTACTATAACCACCCCCACTACTACTATAACCACCCCCACCAATTTTTATAGCGCCTTCTCGGGTGTTTCGAGACAGCAGGGAACATTGGTGCCTTTCTGTTCGCTCGTTCATGCTGCTTTTGTCGCCCAGGACACTTTTCCAGACCCCCTCTCCATTCTGCAAGTTTATATCGTTGTTGTTGTTGTTGTTTATGTTGCTGTTGTTGTTGTTGTTGTTGTTGTTGTTGTTGTGGTTGTTTATGTTGTTGTTGTTGCCTTTGTTGTGGTTGTTTATGTTGTTGTTGTTGCTACTTTTGGCGTTGTTGTTGTAACTGTTTTTGTTGTTACTTTTTATGTTTTTAGTGTAGTTGCTTTTGTTGCTGGTGTTGTTGCTGGTGTTGTTGTTGTTGTTGTTGCTGGTGTTGACACAATCACTTTTTTTGGATTCTTTTACGATATTAGCATTGTTGAAACAGAAACATTGTGTTTTTTCATTACAACTACCACAACCACTACAACATCCATTACCACAACCACTACAACAACCATTACCAACACCCCAACCACCACCACCACCACCGCCATTTTTTTCACCACCACTTCCCCCAACTCCACCACCACCCCTTCCTCCAACTCCACCACCACCGTCAATTTTCCCTCCACTCCTCCCACCACCACCACCACCAGCCACCCCAGAGCGTCTCAAGACCACCCATATCCTCACGTACAACACCACGATCAGCACCATGGGCAGGATGAAGAGGAAGAGAGACGAGGCTTGCAGGGCGTTCGCCATCATCTCTCGCTGCTCTTCCGGTGCGTTGCAAATGCTCGAAGCGGCCTCTAGGCGCTGCATGAAGCGGTCGCCTTCGTTGGGAAAAGGTTTTGTGGAAATGGAAGTTTTCAAGTCAACGTCGTTTGATTTTTTGGTGGAGGCTTTAGGCTTCGTGTTTGTATGGGGGTTGATAGGGGTGGAAAGTTTGGGGATGGTGGAGTATCCAGAAGGGATGGTTGAGATGGAGCTTTTTGGGTATGTATTCGTGTGGTGGTTGTAGTGGTTGTGAGGGGTGGAGGTTAGGGTGGTGATTTCGTAGGTGGGGTGGTTGTCATGGTAGTTTTTGTGGAAGTGGAAAGCTGTGAGCCTTGGAAACAGTTTTGAAATTGTTGAAGTTGTAACGTTTGTGGGGGTCGTTGTTGTTGTTGTTGCTGTTGTTGTTTCAAAATAATACTTTTCAGTTTCAGCACTTAACCCATCAGCAGTGTCAACATCATCCAAAACGGGAAACTGTGATTGGTTGGGTGGGACGAGTCCCCTGACCAATAGAAACTCGTTCTTGAAATAGGCGATGTTTGATTGGTCGACGTAGGGGAAAACCCGCGTGAGGAAGGGGTAGGGCAGGGCGGTAACCATGGCGACCAACCAGATCACCGAAATGTTCTTCAACACTCGACCTAGTTTTGACATTTTTTGTAGTCTGTGTGTGTGTTTTGTTGTTGGTTGTTGAAGAGGTGTTGTAGTTGTTGTTGTTGTTGTTGTTGTTGTTGTTGTTGTTGTAATATTGGTGGTGGTAGTGGTGGTAAAAGTGGTGTTGTTGAAGAGGTGTTGTAGTTGTTGTTGTTGTTGTAATGGTGGTGGTGGTGGTGGTGGTGATAACAGTGGTGTTGTTGAAGAGGTGTTGTAGTTGTTGTTGTTGTTGTAATGGTGGTGGTGGTGGTGGTGGTGATAACAGTGGTGTTGTTGTGGTGGTAGTTATTATTTTGTTGCTGGTGTTGTTGTTGTTGTTGTGCGAGGTGCTTTTTTGTTGGTTGTGTTGTTGGTGATGCTGTTGTTGGTACAAAATGTGTTTTAGTGTTTATGTTGTTGTTTGGGTTGGTGTTGTTGTTGGTGATAGTGTTGTGTTGGTGTTGTTGTTGGTGATAGTGTTACGTTGGTGGTGTTTTTGGTGATAGTGTTGCGTTGGTGTTGTTGTTGGTGATAGTGTTGTGTTGGTGGTGTTGTTGGTGATAGTGTTGTGTTGGTGGTGTTGTTGGTGATAGTGTTGTGTTGGTGTTGTTGTTGGTGATAGTGTTGTGTTGGTGTTGTTGTTGGTGATAGTGTTGTGTTGGTGGTGTTGTTAGTGATAGTGTTGTGTTGGTGTTGTTGTTGGTGATAGTGTTGTGTTGGTGTTGTTGTTGGTGATAGTGTTGTGTTGGTGGTGTTGATGAGGGTTTAATTGTTGTGGGTGTGGACGAAGTGTACGTGTGGTGGTGTGTGGTTATGAGATGAGTAATGGTGGCTTCACTGTCATTTAGGCAAATCAATGCTTTAGATTTTGCATGTTTAAAATGACCAAAAGTAATATTTAAAAAAGAAAGTAGAAGATACAATTCTAAAGAGAATCAATTGGACGTTGCACTCGTTGTGAGGTGAATTGTGAGTTGTGGCTAATAAAAATTAAATATGAAATAAATGAGAGAAAAAAAGAAGAAAAAAAACGAAAAAAGGGGGAAAAAGGAGGAAAAATATTTGAAAAGATTAAGGAGTTTGAGCCAAAATAAAGCCACGAGGATTTCTTTTTCTCAAAAACTGGAAACTTTGTTTATTTGGTTTAAATGAAAAATTATAATTGTTTACTCTTTTATCTATTATTTTTTGGAAAAATGAAATGAAGAAATAAGTCGATGGTTTAATAATTAATAAGGAAAAGGTCACGTTTTATTGTACGGACCAATATCAAATATAAGGACGGATTTAATGATTTTGTGGAAAAAAAAATTAAAATAATTCACGTTCAAAAACGTTTTGAAAACAATTGAAAGACTGCCCTTAGAACGAAAGTCTGTGTAAACATGAAGATGAATAATTTCTTGAAGACGAAAACTTTTAGAGTTTTTGCAAAGAATAACTTTGAAATATAATTTGAAATGTTTAAAATTTTAAATGGAAAAACTTTACAATTTCAAAACGAAAAACTTTACAATTTCAGAACGAAAAACTTTACAATTTCAAAATAAATAAATCGCGAATTGTAAGTGTAAAAAACTCAAATTTCCTAAAACTCCGTCTAAAAAAACTACACTGACACAAAAAAACGAAACTTCGGACGAGTTTCGAAATGAGGAATTGCTGTCGTGGGATTTGAAAAGTATCCGAATGGACGTGATTAAACAAATATTCGAACGATTCGAACGGAATTGCGCGATCGCCGATCGAGGGCATTTATGGCATGTTGAAATATTTGAGGGTGTTTTTGTGACGGGCGTTGATAGCCCTCGTGATTGCTGTTTTATTCTTTTATCGTTGAGATTTCGTGGAGATTATACTTTTGTGCCCTTCTATTCATCAAAACTGCACACGCTTCCTTCAACACTTTTTACCCACTCACCCTTTACACCACCATCTCCCATTACCACACCACTACAACCACCACCATCTCCCATTACCACACCACTACAACCACCACCACACTACACCAACACACCACACCCACCCCACTACAACAACACACCACACCCATCCCACTACACCAACACACCACCACCACCCCACTTCTACTACCACTACCACAACCACTACATCACCAATTAACCCCGCTTTCCACGCTCTATTCAAGAACCCTCACCAACTACACCATCAAACCCCACATCAAACCCCCTCCCTTCCCCAACCCAACAACCCTCACCCCCCCAACCCAACAACCCTCCCCAACCCAACAACCCTCCCCCCCCCAACCCAACAACCCTAACCCTAACCCAACCCAACAACTCTCCCCCCCACCAACCCACCAACCCTCTCCCTCCTCAACTCGACCAACCCACAAACCCAACAACTCTCCCCCCCACCAACCCACCAACCCTTTCCCTCCCCAACTCAACCAACCCAACAACCCAACAACTCCCCCCCTTCCTCCCCCAGCGAACTTGAAAGAGTGACACACGGCCATGTACCGCTCGGTCGTGAAGCAAGCGATGGTGAGAACCGACGCCGAGCTGGTCGCTTCCGTTAGAAATGTTTTCAGACCACACGCTATGCGGCCCATACGCCATGGGTACGTCTCGAAAATGCTGTGCACTTCTGGAGGGAGGCCTGGGTGGGTTGGGTGGGTTGGTTGGGATGGTGGGTTGAGTTGGGTGGGTTGTGGTGGGTTGGGTGGGTGGAGTGGGTTGGGTGGGTGGAGTGGGTTGGGTGGGTGGAGTGGGTTGGGTGGGTGGAGTGGGTTGGGTGGGTGGAGTGGGTTGGGTGGGTGGAGTGGGTTGGGTGGGTGGGTTGGGTTGGGTGGGTGGAGTGGGTTGGGTGGAGTGGATTGGGTTGGGTGGGTTGGGTTGGGTGGGTGGAGTGGGTTGGGTGGGTGGAGTGGGTTGGGTGGGTGGAGTGGGTTGGGCGGGTTGGTTGGGGAGGGTGGGAGTTGGGTGGGTGAGTGTGAGTGGGTAGTTTTAGGCTGGATAAATAGATCATCATCATCAACACCATCCTATATATATAAATTACACAGGCCTAGAATAATCCTTGCACGGCTGGGTGGGTAGAGGCAAAGATGGTGGTGATTGCTGGAACGGAAAAAAATAAAACTCAAGTTTTTGTGTGTATGTGTGTGTGTGATTGTGTGTGTGTGTGTGTGTGTGTGTGTGTGTGTGTGTGTGTGTGTGTGTGTGTGTGTGTGTGTGTGTGTGTGTGTGTGTGTGTGTGTGTGTGTGTGTGTGTGTGTGTGTGTGTGTGTGTGTGTGTGTGTGTGTGTGTGTGTGTGTGTGTGTGTGTGTGTGTGTGTGTGTGTG
>OX030969.1:4664874-4694874 GCA_943735955.1 Piscicola geometra | reverse complement strand
TTTTATTATTTCGGAAAAGAACGAATCGAAAGATGCCAATGATTTTTTTTGTCGTCATGAGATGTGACTCCCTTAAGTCCGATCGGTGTTTATCGGTAGTAACTCTTTGTATATCCTATTAATGATGATGATGACACTTCTTCATGATGATGATGATACCTTTTCACGGTGATGATAATGATTCCCTTAATGGTGATGATGATCCCTTTAATGATGATGATGATGATCCCTTTAATGATGAGGATGATACTCTTGGGATTCTAAAAAGTTCAAAAAAAGAGGTGTTGAGAGCACAAAAACTTGAAACTTTCAAATGCTACACCAGCAAAGGCAACCACCACAACCATTTTTGAATAAAGACACCCTCCTACACGCTTCACTGCATAAGAATGCCTCGTTTAACTCCGTTTTACTTTTAAACAAATTTGAATGTATATATATGTATATATGTATAGGTATGTGTTTGTGTGTTTGTGTGTGTGTGTGTGTGTGTGTGTGTGTGTGTGTGTGTGTGTGTGTGTGTGTGTGTGTGTGTGTGTGTGTGTGTGTGTGTGTGTGTGTGTGTGTGTGTGTGTGTGTGTGTGTGTGTATGGGTGTGTTTATACGTTTGTGGGGAAGGGGAGGGGGTGTGTGTGTTAGTGTGGGTGGATGCATGTGTATGAGCGTGGTTTGATTGATGTGTGTGTGTAAAGAGAAAAGGAAGAAAGGTGGAAAGGTGTGTGTATATGGGAGGATAAATTCTTGGATAAAAAGATATTTGTGTGTGTGTGTGTGTGTGTGTTGTGTGTTAGGAATTGTGTGCGTGTGTATGGGCGGGAGAATGTGGTTATTTGTGGACGTACATATTTTTATGCATTGTTATTGATAAATGAACGCCTAAATAACTTCGTACAATTTTCCATTGCACACAAAGACAAACAATCAAGCAAACACACACACACACACACACACACACACACACACACACACACACACTCACACAAATTATGTGTACCCTCTTGAGCACATCAACAATGACTCACTTATCGACTTTGACAATCGCCAGAGGCTTGGCATTCTTTTATCTATCCATCCATCCCTTCATTCATTCCATCCACCCCCTCATACCTTCCATCAATCCAATCACTCATCTGCCCTATCTTTTCTCTTTCTTATACCCTTCACCTCACCCCCTCCCCACCCACCATCTCTCAGCCAACTATCCATCATCACTCAACCCACTTACCCACCATCCTCCATCTACTTACCCACCATCCCACCCTCCTCCCTTCCACACTCCTTCCAACGGTGGCGATCTGCTGCAAATCTTGGGCGGTGATCTTGGGTTTTCTACCATTAAGATGGAGTCCTCACTACCAAAAAGTGGGGGAGTCTAGACCCCAGGACCCCCCCCCCCCCCAGGATCACCGCCCATGCTTCCTTCCACACCCCCACCAGCACTGACACCCCTACAGACACGAGGCACCAGCACTGACGTACAATAGAACGCAAGCAGGACATTTTATTCGTCAAGAGCCTACACGTGATGAATATAAATAATAATGGCTATAATAATAATAACAATAATAATTAATTAATTATTCTTAAAATTATCAATGTAGAAAATAATAAATATAAATAATGAGTTTTATAAATGTAAAATAAAAATGATATAAAAAAAATTATTATAAAAAATATATATATAAATAGCAAATGTTATAAATGAAAATATGTAAATAATTTAATAAAAACATTGGGTGAATTTATTGACACACAAATTCTGGATTAATTTTTCCAAAAAAGCTCCACTATGGTGGTGATGATAACGATGGTGGTGATGATGATGAATGATGATGGTAGTGATGATAACGATGGTGGTGATGATAACGATGGTGGTGATGATAACGATGGTGGTGATGATGATAATGGTGGTGATGATAACGATGGTGGTGATGATGATAACGAGAATGATGCTGATGATGATGATGAAGATGGTGCTGATGATGATTCATCAATCCAGGTAATATTCCATCACCCTTCCCTCCACCACCACCCTAACGTTCAGTGACCTGTTGGCCCTCTCCATTCGCTTCCACGAGATGCTGCCCACGATTGGGTGGTCTGTGGGGGGGGGGGGTGGTGGTAGAGGGGTGGGGGGAGGGAATAATATTAAAATATGATTTTAAATATTATAATAATATAATAATAAACATTTTGGTGGTGGTAAAAAGAAAAAATAATTAAAGAAATAGTTTTAAAATGAATATTAAAAGAATAATAATAATTATTATTATTATATTGAATAATAATACGAATAGGAAAAATAACTATATTAATAATATTAATAATATAATAATAATAATAATGCTATAAAAACAACCCTAAAAGTAACATAGAAGGCAAATGATAAGCTAAATAGAACATAAAAACAACAGGACCAGCTTTGATTACAACAAAATAAAAATAAAATAAAAAACATAAACAAGAAGCAAACAACAAATGTAACAAAACAAAAACAAAAGCAAAAATACCAAGAACAGTAAAAAAAGAACATTAAAAAATCAATAAAAAAAATAAAATTTTAAAAAATCTATAACAAAAACAACAAGAACACAGACCCTTCTTAATGGGGAGGGGTTGAGGAAAGAGGAAGAGCGTCTGTTTCCAGTGGGTGGGAGTGCAGTGGGGGGAGGTGCTCAACACCACCTGGTGAGTAAATGGTGAGTAAACATCATCATCATCACCATCATTAGTCATCGTCATCATCATCATCATCATTATAATAATAATCATAATCACCATCAATATTATCATCATTTTGAATTTAATTATCAATATAATTATCACAACATCATCATCATCACCACCACATTAAGAACACCCACCCACCACCTGATGGGGAAGATCAAAGGTGGTGGTGAAGTAGGCGTATAGGCCAGTCAGGGAGGGGGAGGGGCAACCTTGGAGGGGGCGGAGACTAAATGGGTGGGTGTGGTCTAGGTCTGTGTTGCTGCACGTCATCAGGTCTAGATCCTGGGTGGAGAGAGGGTGGGTGAATGGGTGGTGGAGAGAGGGTGGGTGGGTGAATGGGTGGTGGAGAGAGGGTGGGTGGGTGAATGAGTGGTGGAGAGAGGGTGGGTGGGTGAATGGGTGGTGGAGAAAGGGTGGGTGGGTGAATGGGTGGTGGAGAAAGGGTGGGTGGGTGAATGGGTGGTGGAGAAAGGGTGGGTGGGTGGATGGTGGAGAGGGGGTGGGTGGGTGGATGGTGGAGAGGGGGTGGGTGGGTGGATGGTGGAGAAAGGGTGGGTGGGTGAATGGTGGAAAGAGGGTTGGTGGGTGGATGGTGAAGAGAGGGTGGGTGGGTGGATGGTGGAGAGAGGGTTGGTGGGTGAATGGTGGAGAGAGGGTTGGTGGGTGGATGGTGAAGAGAGGGTGGGTGGGTGGATGGTGGAGAGAGGGTTGGTGGGTGGATGGTGAAGAGAGGGTGGGCGGGTGGATGGTGAAGAGAGGGTGGGTGGGTGGATGGTGAAGAGAGGGTGGGTGGGTGGATGGTGGAGAGAGGGTTGGTGGGTGGATGGTGAAGAGAGGTTGGGCGGGTGGATGGTGAAGAGAGGGTTGGTGGGTGGATGGTGAAGAGAGGGTTGGTGGGTGGATGGTGAAGAGAGGGTGGGTGGGTGGATGGTGAAGAGAGGGTGGGTGGGTGGATGGTGAAGAGAGGGTGGGTGGGTGGATGGTGGAGAGAGGGTTGGTGGGTGGATGGTGAAGAGAGGGTTGGTGGGTGGATGGTGGATAAAAATACGGATGAAGGATGGGTTAAGGTAAATGGACAGATGGATGGATTATTAAATAGGATTCAACAACCTTTCACACATTCTTCTATCCATTTGTCCATCCCCCCTACTCCCATAACCCACACCCCTGAACCATCCACCAGCCCCAACCATTGAACCCCCAACCATGCACCAGCCCCAACGATTGAACCCCCAACCATCCACCAGCCTCAACCCTTGAACCCCAACCATGCACCACCTTCTCCCAACCATGCACCACCTCCTCCCAACCATTCACCACCCCCCCCCCCACCCACTCACAAGGACACAGCACTCCTCAGTAACCACCGCCTCCCCCCTCAACACCTCCACTTGCGCCTCCCTCAACACCCCCTCCCTCATCACCCCCATCCCGTATCCATAAACCTCATCCCAATAATCTATCTTGCTCTTCTGTAGCTCAGCATCCCAAAAACCACCTAGCATTATCTGGGATGGATGGACGAGTGAATGGATGGGTGGGTTAAAGGATGGATGGATGGATGGATAAGCGAATGGATGGATGAATGTTTATAATGACGGGATGAATATTAAATGGTGGACAGACGAATAAATAAATAAATTATTAAACTAACAAAACTATCAAACCCTCCCCCCTCAACCCCCTCCCCCCCTCCCCCCCCCCCCCCCACCTTGCACTTATTCGGCATCAACAACCCCCCCTCCTTAAGCACTCTATCTCTAGCCCACAGCACAGACTCCAGCATCGACTCAAACAACAGGAAGTAACCCATCCATTCAGAGACCACCACATCCACCTGAGGGTTGTGATGATGATGATGATGATGATGATGATGATGATGATGATGATGAAGGTAAGTGATAGAAGAATGAGTAAAAAAAACTTACTTTTTCAAGGTTTGTCATTTCTTCCAACCTTCCCTTCACACACCTAATCACACCCTCCATCTTATTCTCCCTGGCATGATGATGATGATGACAATTATAATGATGACGGTGATGATGATAATGGTGGTGGTGGTGATGATGATCATGGTGATGATGATAATGGTGGTGGTGGTGATGATGATCATGGTGATGATGATAATGATGATGGTGATGATGATCATGATGATGATGATGATGATGAAGTACGTGAGGGGAGGAGCTTAATGCGAATGACAACCCTTAAACATTATCAACATCATCACCACTACCATCATCATCATCATCATCCTCCCCCTCCTCCTCATAAACCCACCATCCAATCACGCACCTCACAATCTCCATAGCCTTGTAGACGATTTGTGATTGGTCGACTGCCAGAACTGACTCCGCCCCTGCAGACGCCATGAACATACTTAAGATGCACGTGCCACAGCCTAGATCTAGTACCTGGGTGGATGGATAGATGGGTGGTGGATGGGATGGTGGATGGGTGGATGGATGGATGGGTGGATGATGGTGGATGGGATGGATGAGGGTGGATGATGGTGAGGTTAGGTGAATAGGATGAAGGTGGGTAGATAGATGAAATAGGTTAAAATGGGATAGTGGGATAAGTGGATAGATGGAATGGGGATAAGTGGATAGATGGAATGGGTGAATGTATGGATTGTTGATGGGTGTTGAGTGGAGTGGAGGTGGGGTTAAGTATGGGATGGGAAGGGCAAAATGTGGCAGGAAAAAATAATAATGAAATAGTGAGAAGGGTTAAGTGAATGAAGAAATAAAAAAGAATGTTTAGAAAAAAGAATGGATGGAGAGATAGAAGGAGAAAGAAATCAGTGGAGGAGAATAGGGTATAAGAAGTGGATACAGAAGGAAAAAGGTGATGGGTGAAAGAAAATGGGGTAAAAAGTTGTGAGCTTAAAAGCAAATGGATGAATGGATGGAAAGACCCTCCAAGGCACTCAAGACCGCACCTTCTTGTCCTTTATCAGGTCGCCATTTTGTAAGATAGCCTCCCTGTAAGCCAATGTCCTTGCTTTGTCCTGATATCATCATCATCATCATCATCATCTTCATCATCATCCTCATCATCATCTTCATCATCATCATCATATATGTTGTCTATTGACGATACTTTTTCAAGATGGAAACTGAGAAAAACTTGCAACTGTGAAAAGCAAAATAAAAGCTCACTTTCAGCATTTCTTCGTGAATTCCGTAGTGATCATAGGACTGGAAGTAGTAGTCATCATCACCATGACCCTTCCGTCCACCCTCACCCCCATCTCCTGAACCCCCTCCACCCAAATCGCTGACGTTTGATTGGCTAATGAAAGATGACCTCAATTTATTAAGGTCGTCCAAGGCACTTTCTAATTGGCTGCTATAAATAGCATTTTGTTTCTTTGATGATTCCAGTTGAGAAACAAGAAAGTTGTATTCTTGGATGGATAATGTGATGGATGGAAGAGGAGTGGTGGATGAGGAAGGATGGATAGAGGAGGAGGGATCAGTGGATGAAGAAGGATCGGTAGAGGATGAAGAAGGATCGGTGGAGGAAGAAGGATGGATGGAGGAGAATGGGGATTCAGATAACTTTGGCAACATTGCTTGCAGGTCTGATTCAATATCTGGAGAGGGTTGAGGGAGAATGCATCAACAAGAAACTGTAATGCAGCAACATCCACAACACAAACAGCAACATCCACAACAACACAAACAACAACATCCACAACAACACAAACAGCAACATCCACAACAACACAAACAGCAACAGCTACAACAACACAAACAGCAACAGCTACAACAACAAATACAAGAATAAAATGACCATTTATTTATTTTTGAAACAACAAAAAGGATACCAAAGCAGAGCAGAGGGTCGTCGGGCAAAACGGGCACGAGGAAGTCTTCCGAGATCCACGGGCACTCGTGGTGAGGGACGGCGGTCGTGAAGGAGGAAGGAGTTGCTTTCTGGTGGTGATTCAAATGGTGGAAGAAGGTTTGAGGGGAGGTTTGATATTTTTTTGATTTTTTTGAAATAATGATTGTGTGTAGATGATAAAGGTTGAAATGGTTATTTAATAATTAAATTAACCTTTCTACTTTTATCATCTATTTATCATAATTACATTTTAAGAATTAAATTTAAATCAAATCAAAATGACTGACTGTTTTCCTGATGTAGTTGATCAACTTGATGTAGGCATAGAAGTCAAGGTTGTGCAGTCTAGTGATGGAGGCAATGTTGAAGCTGTGGCTGGTGGAACAGTGGTAGAAAAGTTCTTGGGGACTTGTGAATTCGTCAGAGCAAAACAAACATGGCGCCCTGCCCATCATTGTCATTTCTTCTTCGATTTCATCGTCTTCTCCTTCATCGCTGCTGCCATCATCAACTATTGTGAAGCAAGATTATATGAATGATCAAGAAAAATTTTAGAGCCTCTATTTCAAGTTTAAAGGGCACATTCAGACTTACTTTGCTCTTCCTTCATTTGCTTTTCCTCACTCATTCTCGAATTTCAGATTTTTCACTACAGTTGTAACTCGTGTGAGCGATAATGAGTGTATTTTGCTGGAAAAAGAATTTTAATTTTTTCAGCCAAGAACAAGTCTATCTTCCATCACACCACATGGCACAAAGGGATATTTTGAAAACGGTACTCGGAAGCATAGACAGAGCAATATAAAAACAGCTGATGGCACTGTTTATTTATTCTTGAATCCAGCTGATGTTTGGTTAGAAATAGAGTGGTGAAGAGACAGACGAGGCAGCGGGAGGATGGTATAAAGAGGGGTGAGGAAGGAAGACAGCTCTGGTCGTAGTCTCTTGCGAAGCAGGTGAGGCTTGGGAAAGAACTTTTAATTACATTATTTAAAGGGCGCTATCAAACCTTATCTGAATTTTCCGTGCTAAACTTTAAAAATCAAACTTCATATTCGCAGACTGTTGGGAGGAATATAAAGGTGAAACTTTTGACTTTCCATCTGGTCAAAGCAAGGAGTACGAAGGCTTGGAAACGTGCAAAAAAGAATGTGATAACCAAGATAAAAGATGTTAAATTGTTCTGACGAAAGAAGGTTCCGACACTTGCACCATCAACGTAGGCAGTGTTGGTGATCTTGAAAACATCCACGACAAGAAGAGTGCTACAGCTTATATGCTCACCCAATGCGAAGAACAAGATAGTTTAGCGGAATTTTGAAGCTGGAGTATCGAAATACAAAAATGATTTTCAGCAATGGACTTTCATCAACAATGTCTAAAATTATTTTCTTTTCATCTTGAATATTTTGAATAAATAAATTTATTTGGCTCGTACACGATTTTTGAAAAAATGTTCACGTTAAAACTATTAATTGGAATTTGTGAAAGTTATACCGTGGAACTCATAGTTACCAATGCGCCGAGCTATGAAACAAAAAGCAATTCTTGAAAAAAATGATTCTAATTTACATCTATTTTGCATTTCAAACATGATTGCTTTCAGTCGCTAAAACTGTCTAAGTGCCGGCCTGTGGCAAGGATTTGAGTAAAAAATGGCAAAAAAGTTAAATAGGGCCAGAGTTTTTAAACTTGAGTCATTCGTGTATATTAGTTACAAGAAAGATACTTAAAAACTAGATTACAGCCCAAAATAATTAAGTTAAAAACACTCAATAAAATGTATATATTATATTTTTATTTAAAGTGAAACTTTTGGACTCTTCACTATTTTGAGTCAAAGAATATAATTTATTTGGTTTTACTTTACCGTAAAACACTATGTATAAAACGCACTTTTTTTCTTATTTTTACTCTCAAAATCTTTCCAATGACGCAAATGATTTTACAATATTTAAACAAAGGAAGTTTTGGAAATGAATTTCTAGTTTTCGTTTCTTCAAATCTTTTTTTGTATTTAAAAAAAGACGTGCCATAAGCATTGTTTTTGACGGAATTAAGACTTTTTTTACCGACCATGAAAAAGAAAATAGACTTGAACCTACTTTAATTTCTAACTTTCACACGCTCGTTAAAAGAAATCAGAATTAAAATACTTTAAGAATGAACTCACCAACTGAAGTGAAACTGAAGCTTCCAGTTCTAAACCAGCCACAAGTACAATCAAACAATCAATCAATCAAATCAATTTCTATAGCGCTCTTTCCTCAAATTCAAGAGCGCTCGTAAATAAATTTTTTAAACAGATATGTCTTCAGATCCTTACGAAAAGTAAATAATGATTTAGAATAGTTAAATAAAAAGGTAATGAGTTCCAAATATATGGACCTGCATAATGTGATGATAAATAGGAGTACGGCTAACGATTCTAGCTGCATAATTAAAATGGTTTAAATGTACTTTTAAGTAAATTATAATAGAGTGAGTTACAATAGTCCATTAGAGATAGAAAAAGTGCAGAAACTAACATCTTAAAAGAAGGGTCATCTAAGTAAGGTAATAATTGTCTAATACGTCTGAGATGAAAATAGCAAGATTTAGTAACAAATAGAATTTGGTTTGATAAGGTTAGTTTTGTGTCAGAAATAAATCCTAAGCTATCACTATGATTAGATGGAACAATAGTATGAGAGGAAAAAATTGCATGGATCATTAATTAGTTACCATTTTTATCAAAAAATATAAGTTCAAATTTTAGTGGATTCAATTTTAAAGACATTGAGTTAGACCAGTTTTCAATAGATAATAGACATAAACACAGTCATGTATTGAAGATTCGTTCTGACAGTCTGTCTATCATCTGCAGAGCTCATCTGCCTTGTGAAGTAGGTAGCCAGTGGGTGCTTGCAAACTGTGCATTAGTGCTCAATTTGAGGCCCTGGCACTTCTTTCTTTTAAAATAAGTTTTTATTGTAGTCCGTTAGACAGTTATTGGTTGAAGATTTTAATTCCGAGAGCAAGATAAATTAAAACCAAAAAACAAGAAAAGATATCAATTATAATTTTTATTATTATTTGAAGTTTAAAAAAACTAAATTATTAGATAAGAAGACAAACTATTTAACAAAATCATTAAACAGTTAACTTGGCTGCCAAGAAGGCAGCTGCTAACCAAAAACCAATACAAAATACGAGGGAGTTTGGAGAGCTTCAGTCACTAAAGTTTAGTGACTAAAAGACCTCCAAAGGTTAAAACTTTCAACTAGAGCTTCAAGAAGTTAAATGGATTTGAATGTGAAAATTGGAAAAAAAAATTGTTATTATTAGATTTGGTTTTCAAAAATCTAAACTTGCAAATTTTTTTCTCCATATTTTAAAAGAAATAATTTCTAATGAATAATTATTTTTTTCGGTCTTTTTAAAAATCTTGTTATATGGTAAATTTGTAACATGATTTTTTATAATCATTCATATCCACGTAAACAGTGAACCAAAAACCACGCAATTTTATGTATTAGCGAGGGAATCTTAACTAAAGCATCGATTATCAAGTGGAGGAGGGTATTTACCATAGATATAGAATACTACTTGTTGTTTATAGGGTATCTATGGTATTTACGCTGTGGGCCAAAAGTAAACATGCCCTTTATATTTGCCTATAACTTTGCCAAATATTAATCGATTTTCAATTTCCATTCACTGTTTTACTCAAAAAGTAATGAGAAACAAGATTTATACAATTTATTTTTATTTCTGGAATAATTAGTACTTTTACACAGTGAAACATATACAAATGTGAAATTAGAAATTAGTAAATTTTAAAGTAAATAATAATTTGTTTAATTTATCACAAAATTTAATAAATATAATAAATTGATAAAAGTATTAGTGATTCGCATCTCAAAGCAAATGCTTGACGTTTGCGGCAGTTGTTAATAGCTTCATCCATGACGCTTTGCTTCAATTCGTTCCAGACGGCAATCAGTCGCTCATTGAGTTCATGGACGTTGTGACTTTGGTTTGGTAGACCCGCTGCTGCATTTATCCCAAACTTTGAAGTCAAAGGGTTTAAGATATGAACTGTTTGGAGGCCATAGATTTTGAGGAATTTGAGATTTCTCTCTTTTTGAAACTGTTTATGACTCCTCTAAATTAGAAATATGTTTTTCCATATTTAAACGAAATAGTTACCATCAAATACCATTTTTTTCGATCTTTTGACAAATGTTAAACAATTTTTTTACATTTTTTCTTATCCACGTAACTATAAACCAATAAAGCACACAAACTTATCGTAACTGCCCACGCTGGAGCATCGATTATCAAGTGGTGAAGAGACAGACGAGGCAGCGAGAGGAGGGTACAAAGAGGGGTGAGGAAGGAAGGCAGCATCAAGCCTCTTGACATGGCTAAGCTCATCTTCTCTCTCGTCTTCTTCTTCGTTCTGGTCGTCGTCTCGACGTTTGATAGAGGCGGCGAATATCGAGAAGGTGAGGGTTGGGGAAGGAGAAGTTTTTATAACCTTTGTTTTACTTTCAAGCAATAAATAAATTCTATTATAACAATTTATTCGAGACTTTCTCGTTCGTAATAGGTTTCAAAGACACTAATTTCTGGGCCAATACAAACTGAAAAAAACGTAAACATCTTTAACCTTTTTGTAGGCTGTTGGAAGACTTTAGAGGATATCACTTATAACTTTCCACAGGAAATGTTCGCCATTGGCTCTGAAAGTTTGGGCACGTGTAAATATTGGTGCCAACGAACGACGGTTTGTTCCTTTGTTCTGAAGAAGAATGGTTCGAACTGGTGCACCTACAACCTAGACAGTCCTGACAAATATGGAGGAATCATCTAAATAAAAGAAGAAGGTGCCACGACTTATACATTTGGATCGTGCGAAAACTAAGTTATAGAAACTTTGAAACTGTAGCTATACATTCATGTCACTTTCAAGGGTTTAATTAATAAACTTTAAAATTTACATTTGACTTTATATTCATATTGAAAATATACTGAATAAGTAAATTAAAAAGTGTAATAAAAGTAGTTAAACTTATTACTTAAAAAAGGTTTTAAAGTATATACAATAAAGTATAGTCGACCAAGTAACGTGCCTTTTTAAAATTCCTCTATAAAAGCGTTTGTTCAAAACAGTTTAATGACATGAGGTGCGTATGTAGATGAGTGAACAAAAGCAGAAGATATTTTCAGAATGGCCAAGCAGCTAATTTTCTTTGTCATTTTCTTGACTGGCGTCGTCTTCCACTGTGAAGCAGGTCAGGTTTTGAAGTTAATATGTATTCTTTATTTACAATTGAGATAGTTTAGTAGAGTTTATAGAATATGGGGGAAAATGTACGTGTAAATAGAATGTTTAAAAATATCTTGCAATAATTCTCAGATTGTTGGAAAAAGTACGAAAACACTTTTTTCGACTTGGCTGGAAAATCAGAGCATTTTGATGATTTAGAAACTTGCAAGGCCGAATGCGAGAAGATAGATTCAGTGATTTTCCAGCTCAGATTTTTCAGTTCAAGTTCAAGTTACAGTTATAAAAACTTTATTTTTCAGTTACAATTCAAGTTACAGTTATGCAAATTTTAATTTTTCAGTTACTATTTCAGTTTCAGTTATTATTTTTAGTTACAGTTACAGTTAATCAAGACGAAAAAAATGAATTTTTATTTTTAATACAGCCCAAATTAATATTTAACAGTCAAATAATTTAAAAGATTTATAAATATATTATTCCTAATATATGCTGTTCATTTTCATAAATGTCTTCAATTCTAGATTTTTGCTGAGACGATTTTTTTTCCCTCGAGTTAGGTCTCCGCACACCGAAAACACCCTTTCCACATACGCTTGTGAAGCGGGAGCTGAAACGATGTCTTGCGCAAAAGAAGCTTATATTGGGTATTGCACTTCATTTTCTGTCCAGAAATATAAACCATTTTCTTTCAAGTAAGTTGTGCTGGCATTCAAATATGACGATATTTCGTTATCCAATGTTTTACAAATGCCCACTGAAGAATCAACATTTATTCTTTTCACTGTATCATCGGACAAAAGTTTAAACCGTTTCAGTGGTGGCTCCACTTGAACGCTGCTCTGTTTTAAATTCCATTTTCTTTGTTTGAAACCACCTTTAAAAAAATTAATATAATGTAAGTTAAGTATATAAAATTTTAAATTTAACCTGTGAAGAAATGTATTTTAGCGCCGCAATGTGAAGAAGTTTCATGTCATCTCATTAAGGATTCCTCGTTTTTTATGGATTAAGTCAAATTTATCTAATAGATCTGTTTATGTTTCTTTAAATCATTGTACCTCTACCCCATCTACTTACTCATATGGTGTTTCTCAAGGTTCTATTCTTGGTACTTTGTTCTTTATTCTTTACGTCTCTGAATTATCTTCTATCATTTCCTCTCATTCTCTCAACTCCCTATCCTATGCTGACGATTCGCAGTTATATGTCAGCTTCGATATATCATCTTATAATACTTTTATGTCATATATATCTTCATGTATATTATCTATTAAAAACTGGTCTAGCTCAATGTCTTTAAAATGAATCCTATAAAATTTGAAATTACATTTTTTGATAAAAATGGTAAACTAATTAAGGGCCATGTAATTTTTCCACTCATACTATTGTTCCATCTAATCATATTCGTAGCTTAGGATTTATTTTCTACTCAAAACTAACCTTATCAAACCAACTTCTATCAGTTACTAAATCTTGCTATTTTCATCTCAGACGTATCAGACAATTATTATCTTACTTAGATGACCCTTCTTTAAAGATGTTAGTCTCTGCACTTGTTTTATCTCGAATTGACTATTGTAACTCACTCTATTATAATTTACCTGAATCTACTTTAAAACCATTAAATAAAGTATTTAATTATGCAGCTAGAGTCGTTAGCCGTACTCCTATTTATCACCACATTACACCCTCTCTCATCTTATTACATTGGCTCCCCATCAAATTTAGGATTATATTTAAAATCTGTTTTTATGTTCAAATAAAAAAAATCCCCAGTATCCCGAATATACCTCAAATCATTAGTATCTCACCCTCATAGAAATAATTTAAGATCATCCACTCAAAATCATTATTTCATCCCTTCCATTAATAACTCTTTTGCTATACGTTCTTTCCATTATGCAGGTCCATATATTTGGAACAAATTACCTCCTTATTTAACTACTTCTAAATCATTATTTACTTTTCGTAAGGATCTGAAGACATATCTGTTTAACAAATTCATTTACGAGCGCTCTGGAATTTGAAGAGCGCTAAAGAAATCTATTTGATTGATTGATTTTTCAGGGCAGACTATTTCTTATTTTGTTCTTTGTATTTTCTAACAGTTTTTGAGCTTTTCACCACTTCTAATTCTAGAGAATAATTGAAGACAAACAAGATTTTGAGAATTTTATTCCAGATTTTAAAAATGAGTATTGATGAATGTAGGGAGCCTCAGGAGTCGAAAATCAAGAACGAAATCAACGCTTAAACGCCCGTCATTATACGCATAACTGAACGCCTGCCCGGGTCGAAGAGGGACTCGTCAGGAGCTGGGATGCGAAAGTCTTGAATACAATTTATCAATTTTTTTATAAATGTTTGATAAATGTCCTTGCTTATTGTATTGGCATGGGCACTTCAGTCGAGCCAACATAGCGACCACAAGAAATAATATTCGCATATAGGGAACGCCTGGTGAAGTATCGAACGAAACCAGGAGCTAGAATGCGCTCGAGTTGCACGAAGAGATTGTGAACGAAACAAGAGCGATAAAAAAGATAAAATTGCATAGAACTAATAAATAAAAAAATTAGATATTAAGTTTATTTAAATCGTTACTGTTGCCAGTCTCTTTATCTTTTTGATCCATTCAGTCAGTTTCCTTGTCTTCAACACTGTTGGAACCACTTGAAAACTTGCACCCAATTCTCTAATCCTTTTGGTTTTCTGACGGTCATTGAACTCCATCCTGTTCACTGTGCCACGTTTTCTATTTTTCAAAATTTAATGAGAAACAATAATGATAAAACTTTTCAAATAATTCCAATAAATGAAATGCATAAATGTAGGGAGCCTCAGGAGTCGAAAATCAAGAATGAAATCAACGCTTAAACGCCCGTCATTATACGCATAACTGAACGCCTGCCCGGGTCGAAGAGGGACTCGTCAGGAGCTGGGATGCGAAAGTCTTGAATACAATTTATCAATTTTTTTATAAATGTTTGATAAATGTCCTTGCTTATTGTATTGGCATGGGCACTTCAGTCGAGCCAACATAGCGACCACAAGAAATAATATTCGCATATAGGGAACGCCTGGTGAAGTATCGAACGAAACCAGGAGCTAGAATGCGCTTGAAATAAATGAAAAATTTTCACGAATAAATTCTGGTAAACAACACGAGAAAGAAATAGGTTGCGAAAAAATAAGCTAAGAAGCTTTTCCTTCTCTATATATAAACAAATTTGCATAGACCTAAGAATAATTTAACGATAAATTAATTAAATAATATTTTCTCTTTTATTTATTTTTCAAATATCAAAAAATCTTTCAGTTTATAAATATTAATCGTAAAAATATTTTTCAAGTCCTAACTGTTGCCAGCCTCCGTTGTCTACGTGTAATATTTAAAAATTTATTAAATATAAAGTAAAGTTTACTTACTAAACATTTCTATTGTAATTCAAAATTAAAAAAACTTTTATTTACATAAAAATTCATCCAAATTAAAGTAAGAGAAAGCTTAATATAGTTCAATTTTATCAATATCAACTCAGATTTTAATTTTATATTTAATCATTATTGGGAAACTTTATTGATCGGAACATTATAAAAATAAATTCAAAAAATGAATTCAATAAAATTTTATTTGGCTAATTTATTTGTATTAATCATCTTTACAATCACCACCATCATCTCCACTACAATCATAACTACTACTTTAATCATCTCCACCTTTCAGAACCATCAACATCTCCATCTCTAATCCAAACTTCTTGATATGTCTTCACTTCCTGCAGAAGGCCCATTCCCTGTTACTAATTCTTCTCTCATTGATTACTAAAGTATCATAATTATTGTATACATTTTATTATCTTTATTTACATTAGAATAATTACTATAATTTATCTTATTATTATCTTTATTCACATTATTATAATTATTTACATTATTCTCACAATCATACAACGATTCCACACAAAATTCTAAGACCACTCTTTTCTTCCCCTGCCAAAGGTCACAGAGATTTGCTGCATAGGGGCCGGTTACGTGGGGGGACCTACTTGCGCCGTGATCGCGTACAAATGCCACCACATTAGAGTGACCGTGGTTGACCTCTCGCAACAACGCATTGACCAGTGGAACTCGGATGACCTGCCCATCTTTGAGGTTCTTCGGGAGGGGGGAACCGATGTGGATGGTGTTTGGAGATGGTTGGGGGTGATGATAATGATAATATGTTTGATATTGATATTACTCTTCTACTAAAAATCCACCCTTTGCTTCACCATCACTTGCCAATCATCACTTCCAGATTATGGTTACCACTATCACCACTATCATCATCACCACTACCACTACAACCATCATCACAGCCACCCCAATCACAACCACCACCACTAGAACCATCATCACAACCACCCCAATCACAACCACCACCACCACTCCACCCCTACAGCCCTAACCACCATCATTATCAACACCAGCCGGGTCTGTTCGAGGTGGTGCAGGAGCGGAGGGGCAAAAACCTCTTCTTCTCAACCGACGTCGACGCGGCCATCAAGAGGGCTGACCTCATCTTCATCTGCGTCAACACGCCCACCAAGTGCTACGGCCTTGGAAAGGTTTGGCTGCCATAATCATCATCATCATTATTTTTCTTCATCATCATTGTCATTACTTTTCTTCATCATCATTATCATTATTTTACTTCATCATCATTATCATTATTATCATCGTTATTTCTATGATCATCATCATCAGCATCATTTTTTAATTTTCATCATCGTCATCACCACCACCATCATCATCATCATCATCATCATCATCATCATCATCATCATCATCTTAATCACCAGGGCAGAGCGCCTGATCTCAAGTATATAGAAGCTGCAGCTAGAAGAATTGCTGAGGTGGTGATGATGATGATTGTTGTGATGATTGTTGTGATGAGTGAATTGATGATGGTAATGATGATGATGGTAATGATGATGAGGGTTGTGATGATGATGGTAATGATGATGATGGTGATGATGATGATGGTTGTGATGATGGTTGTGATGAGTGAATTGATGATGGTAATGATGATGATGATGATGATGATGATGTTTGGGACGAATAGAATAATTATAATAATGATGATGATGATCCCCTTCCCGCCAAAAAGGTGTCGACGTCAGGCAAGGTGGTGGTGGAGAAGAGTACAGTGCCGGTGAAGGCTGCCCAGAGTGTGCTGCAGATCCTCAAGTCCAACCACTCCGGAGGGATGCATGAGGTGGGTGTGGTGAGGGGGAGGGAGAGAGGGAGGGTGGTGAGAGAGAGGGGGGGAGGGAGGGTGGTGAGGGGGAGGGGAGGAGGGAGGGTGGTGAGAGAGAGGGGGGGAGGGAGGGTGGTGAGGGGGAGGGGAGGAGGGAGGGTGGTGAGAGAGAGGGGGGGAGGGAGGGTGGTGAGGGGCAGGGGGGAGGGAGGGTGGTGAGAGAGAGGGGGGGAGGGAAGGTGGTGAGGGGGAGGGGAGGAGGGAGGGTGGTGAGAGAGAGGGGGGGAGGGAGGGTGGTGAGAGAGAGGGGGGGAGGGAAGGTGGTGAGGGGGAGGGGGGGAGGGAGGGTGGTGAGAGAGAGGGGGGGAAGGAGGGTGGTGAGGGAGAGGGTAATGAGGGAGGGTGGTGAGGGGGAGGGTGGTGAGAGAGGGGGGGAGAGGGGGGAAGGGAGATGGTGAGGGGAGGAAGGGTGAGTGTGTCGTTTGTGTGTGTGTGTGTGATCCGTTGAGGGTCAGACCATTGATAGAAAAGTACACAGACACCTATCCCTAACCCTAAACCTAAAATCTCATTAAAACTATTACTATCACTACAGCATATGGTAAGTGGCTTGGTACGAACACATGCATACACTCACAAACATAACTACACACACACACACACACACACACACACACACACACACACACACACACACACACACACACACACACACACACACACACACACACACACACACACACACACACGCACACACACACACACACACACACACACACACACACACACGCACACACACACACACACACACACACACACACACACACAAACACACACACACAAACACACACCAATACTTAATTTTTTTAAACTATTAGTCACTCAATAGAATTTAAAGAGTATCCGATGTATCTACCGAATCTCTTGCTTATCACAATATTACTATATTCAGCATCCTATTCAGCATTCTATTTAGCAACTTATTTATTTATTTATTTATTTAGACTATATAGTATTTATTCAATGATGATGATGATGATGATAATGATGATGATAATGGTAATGGTAGGGTGGTGGTGGTAATGGTAGGGTGGTGGTGGTAATGGTGATGGTGGTGACGACGATGGTAATTATTGAAATTAATTAGTGGTTTCAACTGCATTAAATATTATTTTATTAGTTCCACCAATGATAATGAAGGAACGTCATAAAATTACCTGTGATTGCTTTTAAACTACCTTGCATACATTCATTTACTCAAATCCACTTACGTCACTTTGCCATGTGTAGGAATTGAAGTCACGACCTTTGGTTTATGATTTATTTTGAAATTCGCTTTTGCTTTTGGCGTTTTAGCTTTCCAACTTCGATCAATGATAACCTTGCACTTCCCTCCAACACCCCTCTCCCATCCTTTATAGACTCTTCATTACTTCCAAAAACCACTATCAAACCATACCACCATAACCCTCTTGTTTTACCACACTACTCTAACCACCATAACCACTCTTCTCTCCCACCACACCACTATAACTCCCCCCTTTTCCACCCCACCCCACTACAACAATAACCCTCCTCCCACCACCCCCCTCTTTCCTCCCACCATAGGTGCTTTCCAATCCAGAATTCCTGGCTGAGGGCTCAGCAGTGGCCGACCTGTTGACCCCTGACAGGGTGTTGGTGGGGGGTGAGGAAACGCCACAGGGACAGCGGGCCATCCAGGCGCTCTGCTGGGTCTACTCCCATTGGGTGCCCCCCCACAAGATCATCACCATGAACACGTGGTCTTCTGAACTATCAAAACTGGCGGCGAATGCTTTCCTGGCACAGCGTATCTCGAGTATAAACTCCATCTCGGCGATATGCGAGGCGACCGGCGCGGACGTGGCCGAAGTGGCGCGTGCGGTCGGCATGGACTCGAGAATTGGCGCCAAATTCCTGAACGCTTCGGTCGGTTTTGGCGGTTCGTGTTTCCAGAAGGACGTCTTGAATTTGGTTTATCTGGCCGAGAGTCTCAATCTACCCCAAGTTGCCGCCTATTGGTATCAGGTAGGTGTGTGTTTGTGTGTGTGTGTTTGTGTTTGGTTGTGTGTGTGTGTGAGTGTGTTTTTGTGCGTTCGTGCGTGTGTTTGTGCGTGTTTTGCATGTATGTATGTTTCATAGACTTTATGTCGATACAACCCTCACCGAAAGGTCGTCGAAATGAACGACTACCAAAAACACCGCTTCTCCGACCACATTGTCCGATGCCTCTTCAACACGGTGAGCGGCAAAAAAGTCGCCATCTTGGGGTTCGCCTTTAAGAAGGACACCGCAGACACCAGGGAGTCCCCTGCCATCGCTGTTTGCCAGTATTTGCTAGATGAGAGCGCCCAGTTGTCCATCTACGACCCTAAGGTTGACCCGAAGAAGGTTGGTTGGTTGGTTGGTTGGATGGGGGGAGGGGGGGGGGGGTTGGTGGGAGGGAGGGATGGTTGAGTGGTGGGTGGGATGGGTGAAGTTGGTTTCTGGATGGAATGGCAAAGGGCACTTAATCCGAGTTCGGTGCATGAGTGGACGGTTTTTGAGGGGGGTTTTGAAGATGGAGGCTGTTGAAATACGTTATTAACACCTTTTCCAAATTAAAATGAACCAACTAAATAAACAACCACAACCCCCCTTCCCCCCCTCCAGATCATGTCAGAACTTTCGACCCTGCCCTACCAAGACAAGGCCATGAAGCTAGACGCCCACGTGACCATCCATCAAGAGCCCTACCAGGCCATGGTCGACTCGCACGCCCTTGTGGTGTGTACCGAGTGGGAGGAGTTTAAAAGGTGGGTGGAGTTTGGTCGAGGGGGAGTGGGAGGAGGGGGGTGGAGTTTAAAAAGTGGGAGGAGTTTAAAAAGTGGGTAGAGTTTAGTGTGGGAAAGAGGGTTGAGTGGATTTTGGGTGGGAAAGGGGATGGACTTTTGTCGGAATTAGGCAAGGTTATAAGTACCCCAACTACTAACACCGCAGCTACTTCAACTACCACAACATCTTCCACCCCACAACAACAACAACAACAACCAAATCCACAAAACAACAACCACATGCCCACACCCAAATCACAAAAACCACATGCCTACACTCCAATCACAACAACAAGCACTACCACTACAACGACGTTTCCCACCAAAACAACAACAACAACCACAACAACCACACAGCTACGACTACCAACGCATCTTTGACTCGATGTGCAAGCCAGCCTTTGTTTTCGACGGCAGACAACTTCTCGACCATCGCAAACTACTGCAGATCGGCTTCAAGGTGGCGTGCTTTGGTGGTCGGTTGGTGGTTGGTTGGTGGCTGTTGGTTTGGGGTATTTGGGGGGGGGTGGTTGGTTTGGGACACTCTTTTAAGGGGTGGTGTGTGATTCGGGGCTTTTTCATGGGGAGGGAGGGTAAGATAAGAGAGTGGGATGGGGCCGCTTTGGGGGAGAAGGGGGCGGGGGGGGGGGGGTTAAGTGCATTTTTGGAAGAGAAGGTAGTTTTTAAGTCCGTTTTGAATACCTTTCTAGTCATATGTTTCATCACCCCCTCAAAGGTTGAAGCTATCGGCAAAGACTTCTCTCATCTCAAGAAACAAACAGGAGATTGCCATTCGGCGCAGCATTGAGAAGATACAATGTTGAAGCAACAATACAATGCAACAATAAAATAATATTAAAATAATAGAATAATTAAACAATATAATATAACATAAAAAAACACTAAAATAGAAAAATACAATACAACAACATTTAAAAAATAAAATATATTAAAAATACTAATAAAATACATACAAGATACAAATGAAATACATTAAAAATACAAATGAAATACATTAAAAATACAAATAAAATACATAAATATACAAAAACATTAAAAAGTAAAAAAAATGCAATACATCAACAACAACAAAAATAACTAAAAACCCAACATAGTACCTTGACGCCAACAACAACACCAACATACTTAGCTTCATCGTATTAATCTTCCTCGTCTTCACATCCATCTTCATCAAAATATTTGAGTAATAGTTTTATTTCTATTTGTATTATTATTATTAACATCATTATTATTCCAATTATTATCACTATTAGTATAGTTGTTATCCTTATTATTATCACTATTAGTATAATTATTATCATCCTTATTATTAGTATTAATTTTCAAGTTATTTCTCTCCACCATCCTCCTTTTTACATCACTTCGGAATATTTTGGACATTTTGATTTGGTGTTTTTACGTATGAGTCATCCAACTTTCTTATCAAAAATCTCCTTATATTCGTACAGACGGCTGGCCGAAAATGCACGAAGTGAATATTTTTGTGTGTATTTGGTGATTTTATTTGCTCTTTCAGTTCACTTTTAAACATATTTCAGACGTCTGCGTTTGTGTACATTGGCTACTGCGACATTGAATAACTAAGCATACAATTTTTGGTTTCTCTATCGGTCATATATATATATATTATATATATATATTATATTTAAATATATTTCAGTTTTCATATATTCGCTTCTTTGAAATGATTTTATTGCCATTACATACCTCTACTTTACCTCTTCATTTTATTGTTGTTATTATTATTATTATTATCCATTCATTATTTAATTAACCTATTTATATACTATTATTATATTATTATTATAATAATTTATTTATAATTTCCTAAGTTATTATTTTGTGTGTGCTATTTGTTAGGATCTAACTTCAGTCACCTCTCCACCTCGAGATTAAGCTTTTTGGTATTTATTTGTTCCAATTGTTACCTTGTTTCTATTAAAAATGTTATTATATATTAATATATATATATATATATATAAATAATAATTGTTATTACTTATCTATATTATATACTATATTATATCTATATAGAGGCCACATACCTCTACAGAGATGTCATCATCACTTCAGTCTGGTCTGCCAAGTGCCGTAAAATTCCAATATATTATTAACACACTTTTAAATAAAAAAAGTATTGTACTAAAATATATATTTTATAAATTGATTAGCAACTTGTGAATTAATAAATAATGAAGTTCTTTGTTTATTATTTTTTCTATGCAGTCAAATTAAATTAGTTTTAATGTTATTGAAATTCAGTCACGAGAATCATTATTGTTCGCTATAATTACTACGGTAGTCGTTTCACTTTTTAAAATTTATTTCCAAACCAAGTGCCAAAACATGATGGTGTCTGAACATTATGAGTGTCCGAATAATTTGGTACTTTACGGTAATGCATCTTTTATTAGCGATGCCGTATTAAAAGATTTCTCGATTATTTCAAATATAGTTGATTTATTTTGATTCATTATAGAATAAAACGCTTTGATATTTTTGTTTAATATGTCAAGATATTTATGATTTATTGAAAAAATATTAGCATGTAATTATTTTTTAAAATAATTTATTGTATAATGTGGCGATTAGAAATACCAAATTAGTCGTCTGCGTAACTCCTCATTGGTATCTTTCTGTTCTTTTTCTTCTAATGTGGAATCATAAAAAGTACTGTTCGTTTTAAATTAATACTAAATATTGGTTCTAATGATGATGATGATGATGATGGTGATGATGATGATACATTGTTGAGATGCTAATGATGATGATGAAATCTACCTGCAACTATTCAACATTTCTAAGCTGACTACTACCATCATCATCACCCCAATCGTCGTCGTCATCAGCATCGTCACCACCATCATCATCACCGCCATCGTTATAATCATTATCATCATCATCAACATCACCTCCGTCCTAATCTTGATCATCATCATCATGACCCCTCTTGAGGTGCTGCTGATGCAATTGAACCAGCTTCAAGACTATCACCTCCTCTATCTCCTCCACTCCACTAAACTCCTCCACACTCTTTCTAACTCCACTACTACTACCATCACCATCATCATCATCATCATCATCGTTGGTGGTGGTGGTGGCGACGTCTCTGTTGTGGCTGTGGTGGTCGCTGCTGGTGGTTGTGGCGGTTGGTATGTTGGTGGTGGTGGTAGCGGTGGTGGCGGTGGAGAGTGTGTAAGAAATAGTAGTAGTGGTAGTTGTGGTTGTTGGAATGGTAGTGTTGGCAACGCTGCCTTGCTTGAGTATCAGCCACTTTTCATCCTCCTCTGTAACCATGACAACCTCTTTCTTACGTCTTTCCAGCACATTCCCTATTACCATCTGCAATGTACACATGCACATGTATATACACAGACACACACAAACAAACACACACACACACACTCACTCCCACACACACATATACAAATACAAACAGACACACACACACACACACATACCTGGTGCTTGTAAACTGCAAGGGCTTTTCTGCACTTGCTCAACAGAATTGTTGCGTCAGTCTCTAGCTGTCATCATCATCATCACCCCATCATCAGCATCGACATCATCAACCCCATCACCATCATCACCATCATCATCACTCTCACCAGCATCACCATCATCATCATCACCACCTTAAAGGACACGACAAAGGCCTTAGGAACTTGCTGACATACAAGAGGCTTCAATAACTTAGGCACCTGATGATGATGATGATGGTGATGATGACGTTGATGATGTTGATGATGATGGTGGTGGTGGTGATGATGATAATGGCGGTGATGATTATGATGGAAGTGAAGATGATGATGAAATTGAAGATGATGATGAAGATTAAGATAGTGATAATGATGATGATGAAGATGAAGATAGTGATAATGATGATGATGAAGATGGTGATGATGATGATGATAACAACTAAGGCACCAATTGCAGCTGCAAATTCAACGCGCCCTTTCCTGACTGTATCTTGTGCGCGGCCTGTGTGGTGACGTTTAAAGATCATAATCATCACAATCATCATCATCATCATTACTAACATCATCACCACCATCATCATCATCGTCATCATCATGACTACCCTATCATCATCATCATCATGACTACCATGTCAACGGTGGGTACATAGAAGTCGGAAACAGCAGCTGCCAGATAAACCAATGCCCTGCCGCCAGCACTAGAAAGCCGCTCTGATGTGAACTAGATGGTGATGATGATGATGATGGTGGTGATAATGGTGGTGGTGTTGGAGATGATGGTGGTGGTATTGGTGATTGAGAAGATGATGATGGTGATGATGATGATGATACTTTCAGCATAGTAACCTGAGAATGATGACGAAGATGATGATGATGACGGAGGTGATGATGGAGATGGTGGTGATGATGATAGTGTTTAGCATAGCCAACCTTGAGTAGTTGCAGGTAGTCGGCTAGTGAGATGAAGTCGACCAACAACAACATTTGTCTGCTGGTGTAGTCATGGTAGCTGCCGTGACAACTGCTAGCCAGCTTCATCCACTCTTCACTCACTGTGGTGATGTCACCATCACGATGAAGATGATAATGATGATGCTGTTGGTGATGATGATGAACAATGAAAATGGTGAAGTAGTAATGCACATGAAGAAGATAAATCATGAACGTACATTGAATGCTCCCCTGATTGTCATCTGCAGTGATGATGATGATGAATAAAATGATGATGATTATGATTATGATGATGATGATGATTTTGATGATGATTATCAAAATGGTGAAGAATGAAGATAGACACAAACCTCTGAAAAGTGAGAGGAAGTTGTGTTGTTGGAAGTGTCTGTTGAAGGGCTGTAAGGAGCCTCTCCTGTGCAGAAACAAGACTGCATACCCATGACTCAAAAAGTGCCTGTGTGTATGTGTGTGTGTGTGTTTGTGTGTGTGTGTTTGAACATTAGTACATGCACTAGTACTAAGAGATACAAACACATATACAAAAAGCATTAAGAAGAAAAGTACAAGCACACATACAAGGAGCAGTAGACACAGTAGTACAAGTACACATACAAGCACACATACAAGAAGAGTGACTCAACTCGGCAGAGATTGACCCTCTGGTTCCGACACTAAAGTTGTCAATAAAGCGTACTGCCCTTTCTTCCAGTGCCACTCTAGTACCCCCTGACTGTATGTGTATGTGTGTATGTGTGTGTGTGTGTGTGTGTGTGTGTGTGTGTGTGTGTGTGTGTGTGTGCCTATGTGTAAGTACTTGAGTGGCAATTTCCCATTTAACTTGAACAATCAAAAGTTGATTTTTAATGAATTATTATACCGTTATGAGAACAATTTTATTCTTTTTCAAATTGTTGGCGTTTAAAAAATCTTCAATTTTAGTTGCAGAAGCAGTAAAAGTGGGATCAGGAACGGGAGAGATGAGTGTGTTCAGGTCCATAGTTTAAATGTGGTTCGGTTAGAAATGAGGGATGTGCGAAAATATTCAAAGATTTATTGAAATTCATGATCTGAAAAAATTCATTCAAAAACACACAAAAAATTCTATGACAAACATTTCTGCATGAAAAATTATTAATTTCAAATTCAAACCGTGCACTAATGAAAAAAAAGCCAAACTTTAAATACAATGAACACGTTGTATTCATTGAGATTCGAAAATTGAATAATTTCAAAATATCACAAAACTTTTCAAATGTTCAAAATTCAAGTTTAAAGAAGAACAAAAAGATTGGCAATGGATAGGACTGGTCTCATGCTTGAGAGAGCAACTGTCATCATCATCATCATCATCATCCACGTCGTCATCATTATCATCACGATCACTATCATTATCATTAAGGCAGCATTTATCTAATTATAACTTCTTTTTTTTATTATAACTTTAAACTTCAATAATCGACTCCCAATCAAACTCTTCTAACTCATCATCATCATCATCATCATCCTCCACATCATTATCATCATCATTTTTCCTCTTTTTACATTTTCTATTTTTTTCTTCTATTTTGAATATCTTGTTGAAAGAGTCAGCCATTTCATCCACTTCTTCTTTCTTCCATTCTTCTTCTTCCTCCTTTGTATTCCATTCATCTAGTTTTCCTGAATCACCTGTAAATTAGGTTACAGTAAAGATATTGTTGTGTAACATCACTACTATCAGTCTACTCATTTCCATCATCATTATCATCATCATCATCATCATCATCATCATCATCATCATCATCATCATCATCATCATCATCATCATCATCATCATCACCTGTGGCATAGTCTTGGAAGATGGAGTGACAGAGGGCTGCAAGGGAGGCATCCAGGTCAGGTGAGTTGTTGTTGTAGTTGTTGTTGTAGTTGTTGTTGTTGTAGTTATAGTTGTTGTTGTTGTAGTTGTTGTTGTAGTTGTTGTTGTTGTAGTTATAGTTGTAGTTGTTGTTGTGGCTCTTGTGGTTGTTGTAGTTGTGGTTGTTGTAGTTGGAGGAAGGTGAGTTGTCATTGGTGAAAGGTGAATTGCTATAGTGGTTGGAGGAGGAAGATGAATTGCTGAGGCTACCGCTGGCATAGTTGTAGAGCGATAACTTTTTGTTGTTGATTCCACCATTTTCTACATCGAAACCACCATCATTATCATCATCACCATTATGCACATCATCATCATCATCATTACACTCATTATCATCATCATCAGGAGTATCAGCAGGTCTCTGTTCCTGTACAGCACCCAGTGTAAGGTTGTGAAGGAATTCTGATGAGATTGTTCCTTCCATTCCTCTCTCCATCATCTCCTCAACCACACTTTCCTCCACCTTCACTCTTCCCTGCACCACACTTCCATCCACCAAACCTCTCTGCACCACACCTCCATCCACCACACCTTTTTCCACCTTCACTCTTCCAACACCACCACCATAATCCTCAACGAGACTAAGCGACGAACACTCGATGGCGCTCTGTTGGGAATCAAATCGGTGATCGAGACACCACAGGGCACCTTTGCCCGGATGTCCCGGTGGCCGCTGCAGTCGGCGAAAGCAGCGGTGGAGGGAGAGATTATGTCGCACGGAGTTCTGCCAACTGGAGCGTTTGCAGTGTCGAAAGTATTCGTGGGTGTTTTCAATCGATCGGTAGATGTCGCTCAGACTCAGCTGACCTTCGCTCGATTTCTCCAAGGCTCGACGGATCAACGAGGCGTAACTGAACAAAGGCCTGCGAGCTTCGATGGAATGCTTGTTGCTTAGGGGAGGTGTGTTGGATGAATGCAATGGTGATGAGGAATTTTCTTGTATTGGGTTTGTGTGATTGAGAGTTGGTGGAGTGGTGTATTGGTGATGATGATGAGAATGAGGCGTTGATTCAATGGTAAGGTTGTGATGATGATGATGATGATGAGGATGGGATGTTGGTGGAGTGGTGTGAGGCGAGGTAAGCTTGTGGTTGAGCCATCCAATGTCAGTGAGACTGCACTCCAAACCAGCCATCTTTGAAGATGCCTGCTTACCCTCGATACCGCATAGCAACCAAGCGCTTAACTTTCTGTGAAAATCTAAATAAGAAGTATTTTATAGATGATTTGAATATCTATAAAGTAAATTAAAATAAATAAATTTACAAAACAAATGTTAAAATTTTTACAATTTTATTATGTTCATAAACCCGATAATATTTCGTTTTTTTATCTCAATAAATGTTCAAAACATTATTAATCTTTGGTAAACATTGCGTCACTGCTTGCAAACAAACTAATAGTAAACGAAAAGTTTTTATAAATTATTTCTGCCACTAGTGAGTGCCTAGTGACCGACTTCTCCCATCAGCAACTTCTTCCATCAGCACCACCCACCCACACAAGGCATCACAGCATGTCCCTGTACAGGGTAACTGTGATCGGATCTGGAAACTGGTTCGTAGGCCATTAGTAGTCATTCTAGCATCTTTCCATCTCCATCAATCTCTCCATCTACTTCTTTCTGCTCCATCCTTCTCTCATTCATCTCTTCCATCCACCATCTTCTCTTCCTCCTTCTTTCATCCATCCCTCCTTCCTTCCACCATCTTCTCTTCCTCCTCTTCTCATCGACCCATCCCTCCCTCCCTCCATCCCTCCCTCCATTCACCATCTTCTCTTTTTCTTCCCTCCATCCCTCCTTCCATCTATCACCACCTCAGGGGCTCAGTGGTGGCCAAACTGGCAGCCTCCAATGCAGCCAGATACCAGAACCTCTTCGACTACAAGGTCACTTCTCCATTTCATTCTCTTCTTCCTCTTCCTTCCTTCATTAGTTTTCTTTTTCCTTCCTTCATTAGTTTTTTTCTTCCTCTTTCTTCCTTTATTAGTTTTCTTCTTTTTCTTCCTTTATTCTTTTTCTTCTGATTCTTTCTCTTCTCTCTTTCCCATTTTTTCTTCTCCCTCTTTCTTTTTCTTCTCCCTCTTTCTTTTTCTTCTCCCTCTTTCTTTTTCTTCTCCCTCTTTCTTTTTCTTCTCCCTCTTTCTTTTTCTTCTCCCTCTTTCTTTTTCTTCTCCCTCTTTCTTTTTCTTCTCCCTCTTTCTTTTTCTTCTCCCTCTTTCTTTTTCTTCTCCCTCTTTCTTTTTCTTCTCCCTCTTTCTTTTTCTTCTCCCTCTTTCTTTTTCTTCTCCCTCTTTCTTTTTCTTCTCCCTCTTTCTTTTTCTTCTCCCTCTTTCTTTTTCTTCTCCCTCTTTCTTTTTCTTCTCCCTCTTTCTTTTTCTTCTCCCTCTTTCTTTTTCTTCTCCCTCTTTCTTTTTCTTCTCCTTCTTTTTTTTTCTTCTCCCTCTTTCTTTTTCTTCTCCTTCTTTTTTTTTTCTTCTCCCTCTTTCTTTTTCTTCTCCTTCTTTCTTTTTCTTCTCCCTCTTTCTTTTTCCTCTCCCTCTTTCTTTTTCTTCTCCTTCTTTTTTTTTTCTTCTCCCTCTTTCTTTTTCTTCTCCTTCTTTCTTTTTCTTCTCCCTCTTTCTTTTTCTTCTCCCTCTTTCTTTTTCCTCTCCTTCTTTTTTTTTCTCTCTCTTTTTTTTCTTCTCCTTCTCCTCCTCTCCCCCTTCCACCCCTCCAGGTGTACATGTACGTGTACGAAGAGATGGTGGATGGACAGAAGTTAAGTGAAATCATCAATAACACTCACGTCAACATCAAACACCTGCCTGGGTACAAACTGCCTGACAACGTTGTAAGTTGTACACTCACATACACACACACACACACAAACACACACACACACACACACACACACTCACACACACACACACACACACACACACACACACACACACACACACACACACACACACACACACACACACACACACACACACAGGTAGCGGTTCCAGACCTGTTCAAGGCATGTGTGGGCAGTGACATTCTCCTTTTTGTGCTTCCTCAACAGTTCGTTCCCTCCATCTGCAAGCAACTCAGGTCACCATCCACTCTCTCTCTTCCATCAACCTCTCTTTTACTCTACTCTCTTTTATCCAACCCTTTCTTTCACTACCATCTCTCTCTTACACAATCTTGTCTCTTTCACACCACACTCACTCCCTCCTCCCTTCAGATACCGCATCAAGAAGACCGCCATTGCTGTAACCATGATCAAGGTGCCCTTCACACGGTGTCCAACATCACACACTTGCACACACAAACCCCCCCTCCTATACACACACACACACACACACACACACACACACACACACACACACACACACACACACACACACACACACACACACACACACACACACACACACACACACACACACACACACACACACACACACACACACACACACACACACATACATACACACACACACACACACACACACACACACACACACACACACACACACACACACACACACACACACACACACACACACACACACACACACACAAACACACACACTTACACACACTCACACACACACACACACACACACACACTCACACTCAAACACACACACACACACTCACACACACACACACACACACTCACACACACACACACACACACATACACACACACACACACACAAATCAGCCCTTCCTCTTA
>OX030969.1:4649874-4657374 GCA_943735955.1 Piscicola geometra | reverse complement strand
TTTGAATATTGATAAGATAGAAAAGAAGAAAATAATTGTAAAATGTGACAAAGAGAAGAAAAAAAGAAAGGAAGGAAGGGAAGAAAAAAAAGAAGACAGGAATGAAGGGAAGAAAAAAAGACAGGAAGGAAGGAAGAAAGGAAGGGAGGAAGAAAAAACTGTTTGAGAGATGAGGTAGCATTAATAAGATGTTTGCCTATTGTGTAAGCGTTTAATCAATTCTCTCCACCCTCCTTCCTTCCTTCCTTCCTTCCTTCCTTCCTTCTTCCCTTCTTTCCACACACACATGCGCAGATGCCTACACACACACACACACACCCACACACATACACACACACACACACACACACACACACACACACACACACACACACACACACACACACACACACACACACACACACACACACACACACACACACACACACACACACACACACACACACACACAAACACACACACAGAGTGATAAAACACACACCATGTCTATGAGCAAAGGAAATAGCTTAGCAAGTAATAAAGGCGCCAAAGGAGCAGACGAAGAGTGATGCTGTGGAGATGCAGTGAGGAAGGTAAAGTCGTGAGAAGGCAGTGGTCAGTTGTAGCCCATCATTTCATAATCACAGTATGTTAGAATTAAAGTATATTATAATGACAATATAATATGGTTACAATATATTATAACCAGAATATAGTATAATTAGAATATATTATAACCAGAATATAGTATAATTAGAATATATTATAACCAGAATATAGTATAATTAGAATATATTATAACCAGAATATAGTATAATTAGAATCTATTATAACCAGAATATAGTATAATTAGAATATATTATAACCAGAATATAGTATAATTAGAATATATTATAACCAGAATATAGTATAATTAGAATATATTATAACCAGAATATAGTATAATTAGAATATATTATGTGATATTCAAATAACTACAAATGATCTTCGAAAATGGTTCAGACATGCACAGAAAAGAAATAAAATGCATTTGAAACTGCCTCTGAGATGAACGGAAAGAGTCGAAAATAAATCGAAATTAGGCAAAGACCATAAATACTCGGAAAAAAGAATTAAACGAAGAGTTGCGCGCTACAAAACGCTCATTTGGAAGACCACTAGGAGAGGATCAGGCACATAACTTGGCGCTGAGTCCCCAAAAGACCATACATCTCCCTAAGTCTATCCATTCACACATACACACAGACACACTTTTAAACACACATGCACACACACACACACACACACACACACATCCACACACTCACACACACACACGCACAGACACACGCACACGAACACACACACACACAAACACATACACACAAACACACACATACACACACACACACACACGCACACGAACGCAGACGAAGCGGGAAAGTGCCTAATCCCGCAACGATCGTGAGATCTTGTAAGCCTAATGGTGTGGAAACGCTAAATTAAATTAGAAAGCAACCTCTGTGTGTGTGTGTGTGTGTGTGTGTGTGTGTGTGTGTGTGTGTGTGTGTGTGTGTGTGTGTGTGTGTGTGTGTGTGTGTGTGTGTGTGTGTGTGTGTGTGTGTGTGTGTGTGTGTGTGTGAGCGTGTGTGTGTGTGTTTGTGTTTGAGTGTGTGTGTGTGTGTGTGTGTGTGTGTGTGTGTGTGTGAGTGTGTGTGTGTGTGTGTGTGTGTGTGAGTGTGTGTATGTGTGTGTGTGTGTGTTTGTGAGTGTGTGTGTGTGTGTGTGTGTGTGTGTGTGTGTGTGTGTGTGTGTGTGTGTGTGTGTGTGTGTGTGTGTGTGTGTGTGTGTGTGTGTGTGTGTGTGTGTGTGTGTGTGTGTGTGTGTGTGTGTGTGTGTGTGTGTGTGTGTGTGTGTGTGTGGGTATGTGTGTGTGTTTCTTGAGATGACCTAATGTGATTACAGAGAGAGAGCACAGAGTCGCTTGCAAACAATGCAGTGGTCAGTCGCTGAAATAGACAAGCAGCTTGGTGCTGTTTGTCCGAGATGATGATGATGATGATGATGGGGGTGATGATGGGGATGATGATGATGATGATGATAATGGGGATGAGGATGATGATGATGATGAGGGTGGTGATGATGATGATGATGATGGTGATGATGGGGGTGATGATGGGGGTGATGATGATTATGGTGATGAGATTATGCTCATGATGATGATAAATATGAAGATTCATTTTCGCAATGATGGTGATGAGATGATGAAGGTGATAATGATGATGATGATGATGAGAAGGATCGAGATGATAATGATAATGAAGATTAATTTTGATGATGATGATGGTATTGAGATGTTGATGCTTGAGGCAATTAGTAGCACCCGCCCTATTTAATCAAGGCGTGACGCCATCAAAGAATGGCCACTCGTCCAAGAGAGGCTGGAAAAGAATTCGATTGTTGTTTTTGTTGTGGTTGTTGTAGTTGTTTATGTTTTAATTGTGGTTGCTGTTGCTGTTGTTGTAGTTGTTTGTGTTTTTGTTGTGGTTGCTGTGGTTGTTGTAGTTGTTTATGTTTTAATTGTGGTTGCTGTTGCTGTTGTTGTAGTTGTTTATGTTTTTGTTGTGGTTGCAGTTGCTTTAGTTGGGGCTAATGTTGTTGTTTTTGTTGAAAAGTTTGTTGTTGTGGTTATTGTTCTAGAGAACAAAAAATTGTTTTTATTGTTGTTGCAGTTAATATAAGTTTAAGTTTTTTGTCGTTGTAGTAGTAGTAGACAGAAACACAAGCACACAAGAAGACAGACAGACAAGAACACCAGAAGACAGACAGACAAGCACACAAGAAGACAGACAAACAAGCACAAAAGAAGACAGACAGACAAGCACACAAGGAGACAGACAGACAAGCACACAAGGAGACAGACAGACAAGCACACAAGAAGACAGACAAACAAACACACAAGGAGACAGACAGACAAGCACACAAGAAGACAGACAAACAAGCACAAAAGAAGACAGACAGACAAGCACACAATATGACAGACAGACAAGAACACAAAAAGACAGACAGACAAACACACAAGAAAACAAATAGACAAGCACACAAGGAGACAGACAGACAAGCACACAAGGAAACAGACAGACAAGCACACAAGAAGACAGACAAACAAACACACAAGGAGACAGACAGACAAGCACACAAGGAAACAGGGACAGTAAAAAGAGCAATTTGTCGGATCCTTGAATCTAACATGCATCCATTACTCAATCAACACTCTACACCTTCATCATCATCATCACCATCATCATCATCATCATCATCATCATCACCATCATAATCATCATCATCATCATCATCCTCACCATCATCATCACTAAAACCACCACCACAATCATCATCACCATCATCACCATCATCATCATCCCCATCATAATCATCATCATCATCATCATCATCATCATCACCATCATCATCATCACTACAACCACCACCACACTCATCATCACCATCATCACCATCACCACCATCATCATCATCAAACACTTCTTCGTGTGTACGTGATGGTGAGGGACAGTGGACGTGTGCTGGCTTAGGGATGTGAATGGATTACTTTAATTGAGTGCTTAAGACCATTGTCAATGGCGAGAGAAGGAGGAAGGAAAGGAGGAGGAGGAGGAGAGATATGGAGAGAGGATTAGAGAGGAGATTAAAAGATAAAGAGAAAAGCGTTGGATCATTGATTCTGCATCCACTCTCTTATTTAATCATTCAGCCATTCATCCATTCGCCCAACATTTATCTATCCATCTATCAATTCATCCCTATACGTGGCCTCCATCCATTCATCCATCCATTCATCACTTTTTCTAGTTTTCACCACTATTTCTTCACCAACATCACCATCTTACCATCCTCTTCATTACCCTCAGCACCATCATTGATTCTGTATCCACTTTCTATTTAATTATTCACTTATCCATCTATCCACCTATCTATTTATCCATCCTTCTATCTACCCATCCATACATCCAACCATTCATCCAACCATTCATCCAACCATTCATCCACCCTTCACCACCACCATCACCATCTTATCCATCCCCTCGCCCCCATAACCTCTCATTTCATCCGTTCACAACCATCACCATCTCACCATCCATCCATCCATCCACCTATCCATTCATCCATTCATTCATTCACCCATCCATTCCTTTTCCACCATCACCATCTCACCATCCCCTCTCCCTCATCACCATCTCACCATCCCCTCTCCCTCATCATCATCCCACCATCCCCTCTCCTCGTCACCCTTTCACCATCCTCTCTCCACCATCACCATCTCACCATCCCCTCTCCACCATCATCATCTCACCATCCCCTCTCCCCCATCACCATCTCACCATCCCCTCTCCCCCATCATCATCTCACCATCCCCTCTCCCCATCACCATCTCACCATTTTCTCTCCCCCATCACCATCTCACCATCCCCTCTCCCCCATCACCATCTCACCATCCCCTCTCCCCCATCACCATCTCACCATCCCCTCTCCCCCATCACCATCTCACCATCCCCTTTCCTCCATCATTATCTCACCATCCCCTCTCTTCCATCACCATCTCACCATTCCCTCTCTCCCATCACCATCTCACCATCCCCTCTCCCCCATCATCATCTCACCATCCCCTCTCCCCATCACCATCTCACCATTTTCTCTCTCCCATCACCATCTCACCATCCCCTCTCCCCCATCACCATCTCACCATCCCCTCTCCCCCATCACCATCTCACCATCCCCTCTCCCCCATCATCATCTCACCATCCCCTCTCCCCATCACCATCTCACCATTTTCTCTCCCCCATCACCATCTCACCATCCCCTCTCCCCCATCACCATCTCACCATCCCCTCTCCCCCATCACCATCTCACCATCCCCTCTCCCCCATCACCATCTCACCATCCCCTTTCCCCCATCATTATCTCACCATCCCCTCTCTTCCATCACCATCTCACCATTCCCTCTCTCCCATCACCATCTCACCATCCCCTCTCCCCCATCACCATCTCACCATCCCCTTTCCCCCATTATTATCTCACCATCCCCTCTCTTCCATCACCATCTCACCATTCCCTCTCTCCCATCACCATCTCACCATCCCCTCTCCCCCATCATCATCTCACCATCCCCTCTCCCCATCACCATCTCACCATTTTCTCTCCCCCATCACCATCTCACCATCCCCTCTCCCCCATCACCATCTCACCATCCCCTCTCCCCTATCATCATCTCTCCATCCCCTCTCCCCATCACCATCTCACCATTTTCTTTCCCCCATCACCATCTCACCATCCCCTCTCCCCCATCACCATCTCACCATCCCCTCTCCCCCATCACCATCTCACCATCCCCTCTTCCCCATCACCATCTCACCATCCCCTTTCCCCCATCATTATCTCACCATCCCCTCTCTTCCATCACCATCTCACCATTCCCTCTCTCCCATCACCATCTCACCATCCCCTCTCCCCCATCACCATCTCACCATTGTACTCAACGATCCTGGGCATGAAAACAGCACCTCTTGCCAACCAGTCCAGCTGTGCTGAGTGTTGTTGTTGTTGTAGTTGCAGTTGTTGTTGTTGTTGTTGTTGTTGTGAAGTGGAATGTTGTTGATGTTGTTGGAGTTGTTGTTGTTGTGGCAGCATGAGACGGTCGGCAGAGGTGGAGTGATGGTGGAGGGGGGAGAGGAGGGGAGAGAGGAGTGGAGGGAAGGGGAGGTGAAGGCGATAGGAGTTCTTGTTGGCCTTCTCAACATCCGAATTGAAGTAGTTGTGGTGACGTTGTAGTTGTTGTTGTTGTTGAGAAAGATGAGGGTGATGATGATGATTGTAAGGATGAAGATGGTTGAATGAAGAAGAGGAAGAAGAGGAAGATGGAGGAAAGGAGGATGGAAGGAAGGAGGAGGTGGCTGCAGATAAAAGACAGAAGGCTGTGCTGGAAAGAGCCCCCCCTAACGACCTGTGTCCAGCCAGTCTTTTCAGCAACTGCATCCTTCCATCAATCTCTTTTTCTTCTCCTCCTCCATCGTCATCATCATCACCAGGCACTCCTCTTCTATCATCATCATCATCATCATCACCATGCACCTGCCTACCTCTACCACCACCATCATCAGCACCACCATGGTCAGCGTAGGCTTCTGTGTGGTAGGAGAGGTCGTCATGATGGTTTCCCAGTGAATTCTTGGATGATGTTGATGATAATGATCTCTCCCCATCTTTCTCGTCATCATCATCATCATCATCTTTGTTCTCATCTTCTTTTTCTTCATCAGCAGTGTTTTTTTTCATTCCTTTACCTTCTAATACCTCCTTCCATCTGCCCTTCCATTTCTCTTTCACCCATTCATCATTATCATCACCCTCCTCAACATTTGCATTTTCATTGGTGTCTTTTCCATCCCCTTCATCCACCACATCCACTCCTATTTCATCATCATCATCATCATCTTCATCATCTTCTTCCTTCTCTTCATCAGCATCGTTATCATCACCCTTCATACACCCTTCTTCCATAACAGATATCTTACTTGGGGTAGTTTTGTTAGATTGGTTGTTATTTTTGTTTATGTTGTTGTTGTTGTTGTAGTTGTTGGTTGGAGTGATGTTGTTGTTGGTTTTTTTATTGTGAAAATACGTGTTATTGGGTTTATGTTTGGTTGAAGTGTAGTTGAGGTTGTATTGGTTGTTGAAGTTGTTGTTGTTGTCATTGTGACAGTTGTTGTTGTTGTTGTGGTTGTTGTTGTTGTTGTGGTTGTTGTTGTTGTTGTTGTGGTTGTTGTTGTGATTGTTGAGTAATGAGTCGATGCTGAAGCTCTTGTGTTTGTTGGTTGCCATCATGTTGTTTTAGTTGTTGAAAGTGTTGATGGTTTTGTTGTTGGTGTTGTTGTTGGTGTTGTTGTGGCTGTTGTTGTAGTCTTTGTTAATGTTTCTATAGTTGTTGTTGGTTTTGGTCTTGTTAATGTTTAGATAGTAACATTTTTCATTTCAAGGGAGATTTACAGTACGACATTATGAACGGAAGTGGTCAGTCAATCCACAAGTCCTCAGCGGGGCTATGGTTGAATAGATTTCAACTATTACAACGGCTACAGTACATTTATTAGAAAAGCAATGCAAAAAGAACTACAGTACAATTACTGCAACAACAACAGTACAATTACTGCAACAACTACAGTACAATTACTGCAACAACTACAGTACAATTACTGCAACAACTACAGTACAATTACTGCAACAACTACAGTACAATTACTGCTACAACAACAGTACAAATACTGCAACAACTACAGTACAATTACTGCTACAACAACAGTACAAATACTGCAACAACTACAACGACTGCATCTTAAAGAAAGCATCATTGCTCCATCAGGCTTTATAGCAGCTCCTAATCAGCCCCAAATGAGCCACTAAGCTCTGTGTATCCACACACAAACACACACACATACACACACACAGACACACACACAAACACACACA
>OX030969.1:4639874-4642374 GCA_943735955.1 Piscicola geometra | reverse complement strand
TTTATTTTACAATTATTATTGACCATTTGTATGAATATAAAAAAAGAATGAAATTGGGAAGCAAGAAATTGATTAATGAAAAATGAGCAGTAAATTTGTAAGTTATTGTTATCGGTCGAACAAGTACGTTTTCAGGGAACGGCTGAATGTCGCGGTCGAGCTCGGGGATTTGAGTCTGTTGGGAAGACTATTCCAAAGAGTCGGCGCTGCAACAAAAAAGCTTCTTGCACCTGCATACTTGAGTTTGTAGCTCTGTGGAACTACATCTCTTGACCTAGCAGACCTGAGTCTTTCCCTCTGGGCAAGACTTGCTCTCATGACAATGCTACTCGACAAATAATCTGGGCACTCATTAGACAGACACTTGTGCATTAACAAGATGTTTTTGTATTCAATTCTATTTCCAACACGAAGCCAGTGAAGCTCCTTGAGAACAGGGCTGATGTGATCATACTTTCTAGCACCTGTTATGAGCCTAGCTGTGGTGTTGATTATAGACTGAATTTTCTGCAGCTGCTTCATTGGCAACCCAGTAAGAATGATATTGCCATAGTCAATTCGACTGAGAACCAAAGCTGAAGCCAATGTTCTCAGTGAGTCCTTGGTCAATAACCATCTTATGGATCGTATTTGGCGTAAAGAAGCAAAGCAGGTTTGAGTCATCTTGTTGATGTGTGTCGTCATGGTGAGGTCTTTGTCGAAATAGACTCCTAGGTTTCTGACACTATCGGAAGGAATTATCTCGTTCTGACAAATGCGAACTGGATCTTTGGGAGTGTGAGTAGAGTTTCGACGGGATGAGAGCCAGATAACTTCAGTTTTGCTGGAGTTAAGTTTCAGTTGATTGGCACCTATCCAAGCAGCAATTTCATCAATGCATGATGAGACCCTTGCTTGCAGGTCAGCCTGATGACCTTTAATGCAATGACCGTAAATCTGGGTGTCATCAGCGTACTGATGAAAAGCGAGCTCATGTCTAGCTGCTATTCTTTCCAAATCTCCAGTGTACAAAGAGAACAGTAAAGGACCAAGAACTGAACCTTGGGGGACTCCTACAGCGGAAACCGACATTGTCGATTTTGTCCCACTACAGCGGATGTCAAAACATCTGTCATTTAAGTAGTTCCTAAACCATTCTAACGCAGAGTCTGAGAAACAATAGGAGATGTGCAGTCTTCGGAGCAGTGTAGCATGATCTACCAGATCGAAAGCTGCCGATAGATCAAGCAAAACTAACAATGTGAGCTTACCGTCATCTGCTGCCCTAACGATGTCTGAAAAGACTTTGGTTATGGCAGTTTCTGTCGAATGATGACGACGGTAGGCTGACTGCAAGGGAGGGAAAAGGTGAAATTCTGCGAGGTAGTTGACTACTCTGTGGAGAACTAATCTTTCCATGAGTTTGGACAACACCCTCAAGTTTGAAATAGGCCTGTACGACGAAGTTTCAGTGAGTTTAAGACTTGGCTTCTTGAGCAGTGGCGTGATGTAGGCCGACTTGAAAGACTTCGGAACCCTGCCTGCCGAAAAAGACCTGTTGAATAAGCTCACTAAAAAAGGAGCAATTATTCCAGATATCTCCTTCAACAGCCATGTAGGAGCCGGGTCATTCGAGCACTGCTTATTCGGAAGCCCTTGAATAGCCCTAACTACTTCTTCTTCGTCGACTATACTGAACCCCTAACATCGTAAACCTATCTCCACCCCTCAACCCCCCTCACCACCCACCCACACAGACCCCAGTTTGGCAAGCCATTAGCAGTGAACCAACTGGTCCAGAAGAAACTGGCTGACATGCTGACGGAATTATCCACTGCCCAGGCCGCATGCTTGGTTGTGGGTAGACTGAAGGATAAGGGATTGTGAGTGGGTGGTTGTGGGTGTTTGGGTGGTCGAGGATGGGGTGGTTACGTGGGTGAACATTCCATCGGACAAAACACTAAAAACCCCGCTCAACCCCCCCAAAACACCAACCAACCATTCACCAACCAACCAACCAACTAAACCATTCACCAACTGACCAACCAACCAACAAACTAAACCATTCACCAACTCACCAACCAACCAACAAACTAAACCATTCACCAACTCACCAACCAACCAACCAACTAAATAATCAACCAACCAACCAACCAACTAACCAACCAACCAACTAACCAACCAACCAATCACCAACCAACCAACCAACTGAACCATTCACCAACTGACCGACACAGGGCCGCTCCCGAGATGATCTCGATGGTGAAGCGGAACAGCTGCGGCAAGTCGCTAGAAGTGGCGCGCGTTGCCAGGGACATTCTGGGCGGCAATGGAATTTCGGATGAGTATCACGTGATCAGGCATATGATGAATTTGGAGGCGGTCAACACATATGAAGGTGGTGGCGGTGGTGGTGATGATGGTTTTTTAGTGGTGCTGGTGATGATGATGGTGTTTTAGTGGTGGTGGTGATGATGATGTTTTAGTGGTGGTGGTGATGATGGTGTTTTAGTGGTGGTGG
>OX030969.1:4627374-4629874 GCA_943735955.1 Piscicola geometra | reverse complement strand
CTGATGCAGGGCGACAGGGCGATATTCGGGACGGCGGTGAGTTTCCTGTTGCAGGCGATCCAAGATGGCGGCCTTTTAAACATGGCGGCCATCTCTCTCAAGGACGTCTTCACGTACAACAAACGTCTGGTCGCCTCTGTTGCCGCCGCTGTGGTGCACGCCGTTAAGGTTGCAGTGTGGCTGTGGTGGTTTGTGTGGCTGTGATTGTTTGTGTGGGATTTGTTTGTTTGTGTGTGTGGCATCTTTATGTTTGTGTGTGGCATCTGTATGTATGTGTGTGGCATCTGTATGTTTGTGTGTGGCATCTGTATGTTTGTGTGTGGCATCTGTATGTTTGTGTGTGGCATCTGTATGTTTGTGTGTGGCATCTGTATGCTTGTGTTTCGGTTTTTCATGTGATTTGTATGTGTACTGGTGGGATTATCATGTGGTCTGTATAGGTTTGTTTGTGTGTATTTCGGTTCTCTTAGATGCATATACATGTGTATGTGTTTGTGTGGTCTGTGATATTTTTATGTGTGTATGTGTGTTCTGCATTTGTGTGTTCTGTGATATCAGTATGTGATATTGTCTATTATGGCTTCATCAATCTCTTCATCACTGCAGATTCCACTCGATGCTCCAGAAACTAAAGTAGGTCATCGTCATCATCATCATCATCACTACTATAATTATCACCATATTGTCATCATCATCATAACCACCACTACAATCTATATCACCGCCACCATCATCATCTTCATCACCACTAACACACACCACCATCATCATCACCATCATAACCACCACAATCATCACTATCATCACCACCATCATCATCATCACCACCATCATCATCATCATCATCATCACCACCCACAGACAGACGACAGAGTGCGTCTATGCAGTCTAATTGGTCACGTGATGATGAGTCAGACAACCCACGAAGCCACCACCCTCCTACACTCCCTCCTCTACCCCCACTTTCAAACGCTCCTTCCCCTCCTCCAGGTTATGATGATGATGATAATGATAGTTGTGATGGTGATGATGATGATGGGGGTGATGATGATGGGGATGATAGTAATGATGATGATAATGATAATAATTTATAACAATCATCATCATCACCAGGAGGAGGGAGGGGAGGGGGTAAGGGGGGAAGAGGTGGTAGTGGAGAAGATGAGGATGATGGCAGCTCTACTGGGTGTGATGAAGGAGGTTGGTGCTGATGATGATGATGGCGATGATAAAGTCTCTTCCCAACAAGTCCAAGACACTGTTAGTTAATTTGTCTCTCTAGTTGTTGAAGCGTTATCATCATCATCATCAGCACCACTACAAGCATCATCATCATTATTGTCTTCATCACCACAGCATCGTCATCATCATCATCATCACAAGCGTCATCATCATCATCACAAGCATCATCATCATTATTGTCTTCATCGCCACAACATCGTCATCATCATCATCATCATAAGCATCATCATCATCATCATCACAAGCGTCATCATCATCATCGCAGGCATACCAAGTAGTACAGGAGTTGTTCTCTGTAGTTCTACAAGTCCTCAAGGTGTACGCCTCCAACGATTCTGTAGTCAAGGTGATGTGGTCATCATCATCATCATCGTCATCATCACCATCTTGTCACCATCATCATCATCATCACCACAATTTTTATCACCATCATCACCACCACCACAGGAGTGTTGCGAGTTAGTCAGGAGTATGTTGTTCAGCCTACACCACCGCATGTCTCCCTTCCTTCCCTCCCTCTGTCTCTCCCTCTCCTCCCTCCTCCCTCTCTCTCCCCATCCCCCCTCCCCTCACTTACTCACTCTCTTCAGACACGTTAGTCACTTTGTTGTATCTATGTTTTTATTCATTTATCTATCTATCTATTCATATTCATCACCATCATCATTATCACCATCATCATTATCATCATATTCATCCTTACAATCATTATCATCACAATCATTATCATCACAATCATCATCATCACAATCATTATCATCACAATCATTATCATCACAATCATTATCATCACAATCATTATCATCATATTCATCATCATCATCACCACCACTCAGGTTCTTTCCACCTTCCACAACCATCCTCCTTCCTCTTCCACCCTCCAAGACACCTTCAACAACATCCTCAACCACTTCTTCCTCCTCCTCCACCACAACATCAACAACAACAACAACAACTTCAACAACAATAGCAACAACTACAATAACAACACAGCAGACAACGATTCTATGATCTCTATCATGACCTTCCTTGCTCATGTGACTACATCATCATCATCATCATCATCATCGTCATCATCGTCATCATCATCATTATCGTCATCATCATCGTTATCATTATCGTCATTATTATCGTCATCTTCACCATCATCATGACTATTAAAGTCAACATCATTATCGTCACCACCATCATCATCATCATCATCATCATCATCATCATCATCATCACAGTTGAGCAAGCGTTACACTTTCTTGCTCAG
>OX030969.1:4617374-4622374 GCA_943735955.1 Piscicola geometra | reverse complement strand
TGTGTTTATGAAACTCCATCTATCCTCCTCGCCCTTCCTTTCATTTCTTTCTCTCTCTTCTCATCTTTACCCTTTCTTATTTTTTCTCTTTTTTTTCTCTAATTTTTTTTCTTTTTCTTTTTCTCTTTCTTCTTCTTCCTTATTTTTCTTCCTATTTTTTTTTCTTCTCCCTCCTCTTTCTCTTCCTCCTTCTCTCCCTCCTTCTTTCCCTCCTTCTCTCCCTCCTTTTCTCCCTCCTTCTCTCCCTCCTTCTCTCTCTTTCTCTCCCTCCTCCTCCTCTCCCTCCTCCTTCTCTCCCCCCACAGGGGCATGAAGAGTGCATACAACAGTGACTTCCAAGCACCCTCCTCCCTCCACCACTCCTCCACCTCCGTTTGCCATCCCACCTACAAACTACAACTGCCCAACATACAACTACAACTACAACAACAACAACATGCCCCACCTAAACAACACGCTTCTCAACACCTACAATCTCACCAACTACAACAACAACAATTTCAACAACACCAACAACAACAACAACAACATCACAGCTCATGCGAAGATCCTAGAGACCATAGAGAATTTATAATGAATAATGGTTACAGTGGTTCTGGTAATAGTTACGGTGGTGGTGCTGGTAATAGTTACGGTGGTGGTGCTGGTAATAGTTACGGCGGTGGTGCTGGTAATAGTTACGGTGGTGGTGCTGGTAGTAGTAGTAGTGGCGGCTTCAAGAAGTCCTCATTTGACGACCTTCACCTTTCACACGCAGGTTTGCCAGGCACGCCAGCCTTCTACCAAACTGAAAACCACACTGTAGGCAGTGGCAGGAAGGTGCTGGTGTGATGGGTTGGAGGGGGGGGGTTGAAGTGGGTGGCTGGTGGTTCGGTGGATTGGAGGATTGGGAGGTGAGATGGGTGGAGTGGTGGGAGGGGTGGAGGTGAGGCAATGGGAGAAACAGTGATACGGAGGGGAGAGATAGTGATCAGAAAAAGAGAGAGTTAATTGATTCTCATCTGTTTGAATTTTTTTCAAGTTTCCACAATTTTGTGAACTTTTTTGCCTATTTAAAATGTGTTTTTTTAGGTTTTGAGTGATGATAAAACCTGTTCAAGTCTTTTCAGCTTCAATAATGCCTTGAGTTTTGCTGGCAAACTGCCCTGGTTTTGTGGTAGTTTAGTATGGCATGGGGTGGTTTAGTGTGGCCTACACTGTGTGGGGAGAAGTGGTGTGGGGTCGTGTGGTGTAGTATGAGGTGGTGTGGTCGTGTGGTGTAGTATGAGGTGGTGTGGTCGTGTGGTGTAATGTATGGTGAAGTGTAGTTTTAAAAGAAATCGGCACATACAAAGACACATACACAAACACACAACACACAGTGATTCACTCTGAGAGATAAATCATATAACTTGAAGTTTTCCATTTAGCTTTGTTCCTCATCCCTTCAGAGTATTTTTGTCATAAATAATTTTTCACATTCTCTATTATAATTCATTTATTGTTTTCTTATTATTTTTATACTGTTGACATTTACTTAATTCTTTCAATATTATTATCATTATTTCTATTCTATTTTTTTAATTACATTTTTTTCTATTCTAATTGTAATTGGAGTTATAAAAGAACAACATCACGTAAACATAAGCATCTGCACTTTCTCATAAGTACAGCCACCAATCACTCTATGTCCCTGTGTGTGTGTGTGTGTGTGTGTGTGTGTGTGTGTGTGTGTGTGTGTGTGTGTGTGTGTGTGTGTGTGTATGTGTGTGTGTGTGTGTGTGTGTGTGTGTGTGTGTGTGTGTGTGTGTGTGTGTGTGTGTGTGTGTGTGTGTGTGTGTATGTGTGTGTGTTTGTGTGTGTGTGTGTGTGTGTGTGTGTGTGTGTGTGTGTGTGTGTGTGTGTGTGTGTGTGTGTGAATGAGTGTATGTGTGTGTGTATCTGTGCGTGTGAGTGTATGTGTACGTATGTGCTAGAAAAATATATAAACCTCATCAAATGAAGATCTCAATGTTCCCTAATTATTAACGTTTGCAGTTATGTTTTTTTCGTGTTTTTGAGTTGAAAAGTTTCATTACGATCTCTTCTATTCAATTTTGATTAATCAGTTATCTATGCTTTAGTGATAATAAATTATCATTAACAATAAACCTCATTTAAATTCTTTTAACTTAATAAAAAATCCAAAATGGCCGTTTTTATGATCAAAAGACTGAATATTTTCCTTCTCATCGTCGTCACTTGGCTCCAACTGATCCAAGCAGACGCCCAAAAACGCGGTCGCCACAACTACCACAACAGCGACAAAAGCTTCGGCAGCCATCGTTGCGTTCCCATTCCAAAGAACCTGACCTTATGCCACAACATCGGCTACCCATCGATGTTCTTGCCCAACCACCTCCAGCACGAAAGTCTCCAAGAGGTGGTCCAACAATCATCATCATGGAATCCTCTGGTGGGCAGTCGTTGTCATGCGGACGTGAGGCTTTTCCTGTGCAGTCTGTTTGCGCCTGTGTGCGTGTACGAACCGATCCAGCCGTGCAAGAGCTTGTGCACGAAGGTGAAGGACGCCTGCGAACCACGCATGCTCGCGTACGGCTATTCATGGCCAGAGATGTTCGACTGCGACAAGTTTCCAGACAGTGGTGATCTGTGCATTGGATTGGTGTCTGGTGTGGCGGGTGCTGCGGGAGGAGGCGATGGTGAAGGAGTGACGAGGGGAGAGAAGGATGGAGTGATAATCAGTGGAGGAGTTAAGTTGAAGGGAGGTGTTGAGGAAGAAGACGAAGAAGGAGGAGGAGAAAAGGAGTGGGAAGAGAAGGGGTGGAGAGGGGCAGACATGAAGAAGGAGAGAAAGACACGCAAGTGGTTAAAGAAGCATCCATACAAGCACCACAAGCATCCCCATGAGAACAAGTCAAAGAAGCATCATCATCATCAGCACCACAAGTGCAAGGGAAGGAAGTGTGCCAAGAGCAACCCATCACCACAATGTTACTATTTTCACCATTTTCTTCTCCAATTTTAAAAATCATTTCTCATTTATGATTTTTATTAAAATTTATTTATTATTATTATTTAAATTAATTAATTATTATTATTAAATTTTCTTTCTTATTATTTCTCATTTATTAATATAATTTTTTCTTAATTATTCTACTAATTTTTATCATACTTTCTTTATTAATATTATAACATCTTTATCATTATTGTCTTTTCATTGATATTATTTTCATTTTATTATTATAATTTATATCTTTATTGTTATTTCTTTTTTTAGTTTCTTTATTATCATCATTAATATTAATCACACAATAATCTCTATCTGAATATATGAACATATTATGTTAATTAAAAATTCTTATAAGTATATGCTAGAGTATTCTGCAATATCACCAATACAATGCCAAATAGTCCAATATTAACAATTGCGCCGCTGGTGTAATGGTATCATGCAAGATTCCCATTCTTGCGACCCGGGTTCGATTCCCGGGCGGCGCAAACTTTTTTATAAATAAATTTATTAATGATTTATTTAATTACTATTATTATTAAACATTCAATTAGTATTATGATTTATTATTTTCATTATGCAGCAATCAAGCAGCTGGTAGAGACGTTCCAACACATGTGTTCTTCCAACTTCAGTAAGTCATTCTTATTACAATTATTATTACTACTGTTATTATTATTAACATTATTATTATTTAAAAAATTTATTCTAACTGCTATTATCATTTTATTTTTAATAGTGTCTGATGAATAGGGTAGTAGTGATAACATTCTTTCACCCCACCCACCCTTCCCACCCTCCCCCCTCCAGCTGCCCTTCTTGACAGACCCACCTACAAATTGCAGCCAAAACAAGCCCTCACCATCCACTCTCCCCACACCACCTTCACCATCAACACCAACAAAAACAACACTACTATCACCACCACCACCAACAACAAGAACAAGAAAAACAAGTACAGGGGTTATAGTGATAAGAAGAGGGGAGGAGGGGGTGACTTCTTGGTAGGGACGGAGTTGAAGGGGGTGGGGGTGAGTTTGAGGGGGGGCCAGGTGGATATATTTCAACTGGCAGCCATCATCAACAACAACCACAACTCGACACACCACAACAACAACCACAACAACAACAGTAGTAGTGGTTGGCAACAGAAGGAAGGGGGTGGTAGGATGAAGGGGAGGAGGAGGAGTAAGAGGGGGCGTGGCAACCACCACAACAAGACCAAGGAAAACAAAGAGCACAACAAAAAAGACTACAAAGAACTTAAATTCTTGTCAAAATTGGCGCGCAAACAATTGTTGGTGAGTGGTGATTACGTGAGGGGGAAAGACGGGGGTGGAACGGCGGTGGTGGTGGAGGGTGGCGCTGGAGGAGAGATGAAGATGGTGTTGAAGATGGTCAGGGTGGTGGACGTGAGGAAGTGGTGGGGGCGGGATGTGGGTCAAGTTCTGGGCAGGGGAAGGCAGTACTACTGTGACCTACTTAAGGAAGACGCCGTCAAAGGAGGTCAACTAGAGGCGGGAAAGTTCAAGCTGGTGTTTTCAAAGAACAAGATTCTGGTGGTGCCTGTGGAGGAAGAGGAGGAGGAGGAAGAGGAGGAGGGGAGAGGAAGGAAGGGAGGATGGAAAGATGAGGAGAGGAGGAGGAAGAAGGAGAAGTATTCGGGCAGACATGGCAAGAACCACAAGAAGCAGGAGATAGAGAAGGATGGAGAGAAAGACATGCAGCAAGAGAAAGAGGGTAGGAGTGAGAGGAAGAGGTTTGATAAGAAGAAACAGAAGGAAGATGTTGATGAATAAGGAGAGGGAGACGATGAGGATGGTGTTGGTAATGGTGATGGTGATAGTAGTGATGGTGGTGATGGTGATGATGATGATGACGCGGAAGAAGACTTGTGTGACCTTTATTGAAGACTCAACTTCATAAGTTTTGACAAATTTGTTGCAACATTATTTGTGTGTGTGTGTGTGTGTGTGTGTGTATGTGCGTGTGTGTGTGTGTGTGTGTG
>OX030969.1:4609874-4612374 GCA_943735955.1 Piscicola geometra | reverse complement strand
ACACCCCACAACAACAGACCCCCAACCCCATCCAAAAACCCACCCAAAAACCCACCAAAAACCCCCTATTCCACCACCACGACCACCACGACTACCAGCACCACCACCACCACCACCACCACCACCACCACGACCACCACCACCACCACCACCACCAGCAGCACCACCACCACCAGCACCACCACCACGACCACCAGCACCAGCAGCACAAACGTCAGTTTGTTGTAGGCGATATCGAGCACTTGCAGGGAGTTCTCGAGGCCCCAGAAGGAGAGTGGTTTGAGCGACGTGATGGAGTTGTGGGCCAGTAGCAGTCGGTGGATCGAAACGCCGTAGAAGTCAATATCTGAGATCTGATGGTGATGGGGGTGGTGGTGGTGGGTTGTTGGTGATGGTGGGTTGGGGGTGGTGGTGATGGGGGTGGTGAGAGGGGTGATGGTGGAACGGGGATGATGGGGGTGATGGTGGGTTGGTGGTGATGGTGATGGGGGTGGTGAGAGGGGGGATGATGGTGGAAGGAGCGTGATGGTGGAAGGAGGATGATGGAAGGTGGTGGGGTTGGTGGTGGTGGTGGTGGCGATTGTGATAATGTTGGAAGGGAAAGAGATGATTGTGGTGGTGGTGGTGGTGGTGGTGGTGGTGGGTTGATGTTGGAGGGGGGTGGTGGATGGTGGTGGTAGTGGAGTTGGTGGTGGTCGTGGTGGTGGGGGAGTGATGGTGGTGGTGATGATGATGATGAGGATTGAAGGCGTTCCATTTCATTATTTAACATTAAAACAAGATATCAAATAAAGAAGAAAACACTCTCATAGCAATGCATAAAAGCATGCCAAAAATACATCTTTATGTTGAAAATAAAAGTTTGGAAAATATTAATTTAATTACAAACACATCTTAATTGACCATGCATGCAAACACCAAGCAAGCACCCCACGTAGGTTGTTCTTTCCCAGATTGAGTGTTGCGATGTTGTAGCCACTGACGCCGAAGTCGTTCCACCTCTTTGGAACCCTCCCCAGCCCCACCCCTCCACACCCCACTGAGATCGCCTCCCTGTGTACTGTGCATGTGCAGCCTGTGTGTGTGTGTGTGTGTGTGTGTGTGGGGGGGGCGTTTGTGTATGTGTGTGTGTGTGTGTGTAGGCTTGTGTGGGTTTGTGTGTGTGTGTGTGTGAGTTTGTGTTTGTGTGTGTGTGTCCTATGTGATGTCAATTAATCAAACCCGAGTGGATGTTCTTCCCTGAACACACATCCTTCGGCTTGACAGTGATTTGTTGTTGTTGTTGTTGTTGTTGCTGATGTTGCTGATGTTGTTGTTGTTGTTTGATGACGATCTTAGTTTCTGGGTAACTTTTGTAAAGGTTCCTTTGTTTTTCGCTTTGGTGTAGTGTGTACTGATGTTGCAGTTGTTGTTGATGTGCTTGTTGATGTGTTTGTGGTTGATGTGGTTGTTGTTGATGTGGCTGTTGTTGTTGTTGTTGTTGACGTGTTATTGGTTGATGTGGTTGTTGTTGATGTGGTTGTTGCAGTTTTTGCTGTTGGTGGGGTTGTTCTTGTGGTTGTTGTTGTTGTTGGGGTTGTTCTTGAGGTTGTTGTTGTAGTGGCTGAAAAGATGCACTTTGGTTTAATGAGTGTTCCAGCAAACTCCAGCCTCTCACTTTCACCCTTTCTCTCTTTCCTTCACTCTTTTCTCTCTTTCTCTCATTCCTCTTTTTCTTTATTCTTTCTTTCCTTTCTTTATTTCTTCTTTGTTTGTGTCTTTTGTGGCCTTTTTGTTTGTTTTTCTCATTTCTTCTCTGTCTCCTTCTTTCTGTCTTCAATAATCCATTGTGGTTGTTTTCGGTACTGTTGTTGTTGTTGATACTGTTGTGCTTGTGGTTGTTGTTGGTACTGTTGTTGTTGTTGATACTGTTGTGCTTGTAGTTGTTGTTGTTGTTGTTGAAAGATGTTTGTAGTGGAGTGTTGTTGTTGTTGTAGTAAGTGGTGTTGTTTAAGTGTTGTTGAAGTTGGCGGTTGTCAATTTTGTTATTGTCGTTGTTGCTGTTGTTGTTGTCGTTGTTGCTGCTGTTGCTGATGTGGTTGTCGTTGTCCTTACTGTTGTTATTGTTGTAAGTGTAATTTAAATTATTGTAGATACTGCTGCAACTGGCTGGTCGAGTTGCCAAGCTGAAAAGGAGACACGAGAGTGTCCCGACCACTGCAACATTCATTTTCACGTTGCTTCTGCTTCCAATTGTTTGAATGTTGAATGGAAAAATAATCGTTTTAATGAGTTAATGAGTCAATTATTTATATAAGTTGATCATCATTATAACTAAGTGAGTAGTTGTTCAGTAGTTGTCTTTGGAACACTCTTCCACAGCAATGGCTTACAGCATCCCTATAAGCACCCTCTCTCCATTCTGTTCTCTCTTTTTCTTTTAGGCATCTCTTCTTTCCATTCTCCTCCCTCCTTTCTCTTCACTATCTCTCCTTCCACCTTCTGCAAGGCACATCATTCA
>OX030969.1:4602374-4604874 GCA_943735955.1 Piscicola geometra | reverse complement strand
GTGGTCATGGTGTTGTGGGGCAAGGTGGTCGTGGTGTGGTGAAGGTGGCCAAAGTGGATTGTGACGTGGAGGAGCAACTTTGCAGCACACACAACATCACAGCTTATCCCACGTACTCATCCTCATCATCATTTCTACTTTCATAATCATCATCATTATAATCTTCATCATCACCATAATTGTTATTTTTATAATCATCATTATTATAATCTTCTTCAAAATCATCATCATCATTGTAATCTTTTTCAAATTCATCATCATCATTGTAATCTTCACTATAATCATCATCATCACTTACAACATCATTACCATCACCACAGCCTCAAATACTACTGGTCAGACACTGCCAAGTCTCACAGATACCGAGGTAAACGCACCTACGCACAGATGCTTGTGCATGTGGAGGACATGAGGTTGTTAGACGGACCCCCTGCTCAATCAGTTGCACCACAAGTCACCAAGCCATTAAGTCCTTACCAGGTGGGTTGCGTTTAGTGTGGTGTGGTTTGGTGTGGTGTTGTGTGGTTTGGTTTAGTGTGTGGTTAGGTGTGGTTAGGTGTGGTGTTGGGTGGTTTGGTTTAGTGTGTGGTTAGGTGTGGTGTTTGGTAGGATGTTGTGTGGTGGGGTGTGGTTCAGTGTGGTGGGGTTCAGTTTTGTGTGCTTTAGTATTGTGTGTTGTTTATTGTGATGTAGTGTGCTTTCAGTGTGGTGTGGTTTGATTTTTTTTGATGTGGTTTTAGTGAAGTTTTGTATGGTGTGGTGTGGTGTGTAGCCACTTCTTATCTCACCAACCATCTACATTCCTCTTCCTTCCCCCTTTCCACTCCCCCCCCCTCTACCAACTCTCCCCTTCCCCTCCCCCACCAGCCTTCCTCCATGCCCTACGACTTGACGCCCCTCTCCATCACCTCCCCCCATCTCTCTTTTGTCAACTTCCACGCGCCCTGGTGCTCCCATTGTCTCTCCTTAGAGCCGCTGTGGTCGCGTCTGAGGATGGAGATGATGATGAAGGGGGTGAACGTTGCCAAGGTAGTGGGGGGGTAGGCTTGGAGGTTGGTGGTGGTTTTGGTTGTTACTTGGTGGTGGTTTGGAAGGGCCGGTTGTGATTGGGGGGAGGGTGGTTGGTTGTTACCCACACACGCACACACACCCACACACATACACACACCCACACACACAGGTAGACTGTACTGTACACACAAGTTTGTGCACACAACACGGCATCGTAGCGTACCCCACTCTACTCGTTCTCAAAGATGGACTGAAGGTGTGTCTAATCACCACCCTCTTCTCATTCTTTCCATTTTTCTTCTCTCTCTCTATCTTTCTATTTTTTCATCCTCTATACTCACCTCTTTCTCCTCCATTCTACCATCCCCATACCTCTTTTTTTTTCTTCCTTCATTCTCGTTTTCTCTCTATCTCTCTTATCATTATTTATCCCACCATCTTCTTACTTCTTTTTTCATTCTTTTCTCTTTCTTCATTTCCACTCTCTTTCCACCCATCCCTCTCCTCACCTCCTTCTCTCCCCACCCAGGTGTCCCAACACCAAGGTAGCAGAGACCACAACAGCCTTAAGCAATTCATCCTCTCACTGCAACCCGCAACTACTACTACCCAACAACAACAACTAGACCAACAAAAACAGCAAAAACAACAACAACTAGACCAACAACAACAACTAGACCAACAACAACAACATGTTAACAAGATTATTTTTGAAAACGATGACTTCTTAAAGCCTGTCAAAGGAGAAAACGATGTTGGTGGTGGTCATGATGATGATGCTGGCGGTGGTCATGATGATGATGCTGGCGGTAGTCATGATGATGATGCTGGCGGTGGTCATGATGATAATGCTGGTGCTCATGATAGTAGTTTAACGTTGGATGGTGATGGTAATGATGAAGGGAAAGCAAAGGATGAGTTGTGATGGATGGATGGATGGGAGGGTTAATGGGTTGTTGGATGAGTGGGTATCGTAACGATGGCTTCATGGTTACAATAATTTATTCAAATTACTTTCTCCTTCTGATCCACACTATACTCTCCAGTATACAACAACACAATAAACCAATTGTACACTGCATTGTATACAATATCACCAAACTAAAAGCTTTTCAAAACTAATTACGTATTCAAAATCATTATTTATTCAAACTATTATATATTCATAAGTTCCATAAGTGACTTCACTTCTCCCAGCTCTTTGTAACTTTTAAGTTTTAATCCTGTAGGTTGATAAATACTCATAATCAAAATGATTTGTAAGGTAATTAGTATTCATAATCATAATTATTCATGAGGTAATTAGTATTCATGATCAGTCATTCATTGACTAAGCTCCTCCCACCACCTTGATGAATATTTAGTAGCTTCTCGGCAGATCTTCTGGTAATGTTTAGTTCGGGCTGCAGTTCACTCAGGCCTGCAAGTCATTAATAATAATCATAATAATAATAATCATAAAAATAAAAATAATCATAAAAATAACAAT
>OX030969.1:4589874-4597374 GCA_943735955.1 Piscicola geometra | reverse complement strand
TCATCATCATTGTATATCATCATCATCATCATCATCATCATCATCATCATTCGTTTCAATATTATCATTTAAGTCGTCATTAACATCATCATCATAATCATCATAATCATCATCATCATTAGCACCATCACCATGGTGGTGGTGGTGATGATGATACCGAGGATGAGGAGGGAGAGGAGGGCCGAATAGGTCATTGCTATGTGACTTGTGTCTTCCTGCATTCATTGACATTTCTAATTGTTCTTCTTATTGTAGTATTTTTATGATATTTTATACTTGTAATAGTATTTTTTATGATATTTTATACTTGTAATAGTATTTATTATGATATTTTATACTTGTAATAGTATTTTTTAAGATATTTTATTCACTTTATATTATTATTATTAATATTACTATTATTATTATTATTATTATTGTTGTTGTTACTGTTGTTGATGCTCACCTGGAGACTTCCATTACACGTGGAACCTCTGAAGCCACACTTCTGGAGGTTTGATCCTGTTGTTGTTGTTGTTGTTGTTGTTGTGTATTGTTGTTGTTGTTGTTGTTGTTGTTGTTGTTGTGTTGAAGTGTTCTCATTCTAGCCAACATGTAAAACCCAACTCTATTGAAGTATCCTCTCTCTCCTCTCCTCCCATTCATAACTCTCTCCATCCACCCTTCCAATTCTTCCTTTCTGTCTCTCTGATCCATGCCACCTCTCCTCTCCTCCCATTCATACCCTCCCCTCTTCCCTTACCAATTCATACCCCCTTTCTTCCTACCTCCTCCCCTTCTATTCTTCCCTCCCTCCCCTCCCATTCCTCTCTCCTTCCCCTTCCATTCCTCCCTCCCTCCCTCCCCTTCCATTCCTTCCTCCCTCCCCTTCCATTCCTACCTCCTCCCCTTCTATTCCTCCCTCCCTCCCCTCCCATCCCTCCCTCCTTCCCCTTCCATTCCTCCCTCCCTCCCTTCCTCCCTCCCCTTCCTTCTTACCTCCTTCCCTTCCATTCCTCCCTCCCTCCCCATCCATTCCTCCCTTCCTCCCTCCCCTTCTATTCCTCCCTCCCTCCACTCCCATTCATACCCTCCCCTCCTCCCTTACCAATTCATACCCCCTTCCTCCTTCCCTCCCCTCCCATCACATTCATCCCAGAATGCACAACCCACCCATTCACTCTGTGCATTCGGAAGGATCTGGAGGGAGTAAATCCAGTCGACAATCTTCTCCTTGTGAATTGCATTGTCAACCTCGCCCATCACGTCCAGTCCCGAGATGGCAAAGAAGGCTACAGTCAGCCTGTGGTGATGATAATGATGGGTGTAAACTTTAAACTTGATGTGATGATAATGGTGGGTGTAAACTTTAAACTTGATGTGATGATAATGATGATGGGTGTAGAGTGGATGTGATGATAATAATGATGGTTGTAAAGTGAATTTGATGATAATGATGATGAAGGTAGATCAAATCGTTAGATTCTAATGGTTGCAGATGAAAGGATTGTGGATGACTGACCTGCTGGTGTCTAGCTGGGCGTATTGGAATGGCTGGATGCTGTTGAGACACATTTTAAAAAACTTAACGTGTCTTGTTTTCATGAATTCATTAGTTAATTGACGGTTCATTTTTTTAAACATTTAAAATCTGGAATTAGTTTTAGTCTAAGTTTTAGAATATATCAGAATTTAAAAGTTAATTCTAGTTTAATTAATATTGTTTTTTGTTTAAAACTTTTTCAAGTGCTTATTATAAAACTTTTTGAATTTTAAATAAATTGTATTGCTATTTTAATGGTTACGCCCATTCCTTTATTGGCGGCTGTGGATTAACTTTTTAAGACTTAAAAATTAAGTGACTTAAGATTCTGAAACAATACGAAAATGCCGAAATCAAAGGAATTTGTGTCTGACTCCGACAGTGAAAACGGAGAAGGCGTTGTAAGGATGCCAAGTTATTTGTTTAACTTACTCTGTACAAAAGCTCCGTTCAGTTATTTAATAACTTAATTATATTTTTACTTTTCATGCATATTATACAGAATTTTCAATAATATTCTTTTTGCAGCCTAAGAAAAAAACCAAGGTAGCAAAGGTAGTCAGCAAGCCTGCCAAAGACACTGCCAGCAATGAAGACAACAGCAAAAGCTTTCCAGTCTCTATCATTCATACTCTCATTTTATCACCCTTTATCACCAAATTCTATTTTATTTGCAACCACTTTGAATCTATTGTAATAATATATTTTCATCCAATTTATTATAAATTAATAAAATATTTATTCAGTTGGGTAAGAAAAAGTTTGCCACAGTGAGTGAATTCAGGGGTTCCAAGTTTGTGAACATCAGGGAGTACTATGACTGCGATGGCACTATGAAGCCTGGAAAGAAGGGAATTGCGTTGTCAGTGGAGCAGTGGAAGGAACTCAAGTTGGTTTTTGCTTCCATTGACAAGGCCCTGGAGGAGTTTTAGGAATTGCTAAACTATCTCATCTGTATAATCATTATACTATAATGTATAATTATGTAAATGTTCAATTATTTCACTGAAAATCGAGATTTAAAATACTGTTTCATCATTTGTGTTCTACAGTTCAGAATAAAATTGTGTTAACTTATGTGGTTTTGTATCTGAATACGAATATCGGAGTGGATAACATTATACTGCACAAAATGAGTAAGCTATTTTAAGGCGTTGTAGATTCTCTGAAATTCAGAGTCTGAATCAATATCACAGGGTCGATTGTTTTCGTTATTCATGCTTTCGTAATAATAATAATGAATTGCATAAGAACTTTCAGAAATGTTCTGGAACGTCTAACAAGATGTCATTTACTGTGATCATTTTATAATTTCAAATTAGATTATCTTCAAGTAAATTAATTCAATTAATATTTTAAATTAAAATTGTGAGAATTATTAAACTAACATGAATCATGTTAAGTTATATAACGACTTTAAAAACATCGCATTCAAATTGAAAAATGAAGTAATACAAAAATCTATTGCGTCGTTTAATCTTTTTCATTTCTATTGGTTGTTCTCGAAGGAGCTAAAAATACTAGCCAATCACGAGCCTCCTACGTAATGTTTTCTAGAACATTTCGTTAAGCGTATAAAACGAGAAGGAAACACGTCGTACCAGGATTTGATAGATCTACTTTGTTCATTTAACCAAAAAAAGCACTTCGTAAAATCAGGTAATTTATTTTTTTAGCTATATTCTTTAAATATTCAATGTATTTACTATATTTAATGAAAATTTCATCGAAATTCTTTCTCAAAATTCATTTATCTTAAATTTCCCGTTTAGGTATGCAAATATTCGTGAAGACCCTTACTGGCAAGACCATCACTCTTGAGGTTGAGCCCAGTGACACCATCGAGAATGTCAAGTCAAAGATTCAAGACAAGGAAGGAATTCCCCCAGACCAGCAGAGACTCATCTTTGCAGGAAAGCAGCTGGAAGATGGCAGGACCTTGAGTGACTACAACATCCAGAAAGAGTCAACTCTTCACTTGGTGTTGAGGCTGAGGGGTGGTATGCAGATCTTTGTCAAGACCCTTACTGGCAAGACCATCACTCTTGAGGTTGAGCCCAGTGACACCATCGAGAATGTCAAGTCAAAGATCCAGGACAAGGAAGGAATTCCCCCAGACCAGCAGAGACTCATCTTTGCAGGAAAGCAGCTGGAAGATGGAAGGACCCTGAGTGACTACAACATCCAGAAAGAGTCAACTCTTCACTTGGTGTTGAGGCTGAGAGGTGGTATGCAGATCTTTGTCAAGACCCTTACTGGCAAGACCATCACTCTTGAGGTTGAGCCCAGTGACACCATCGAGAATGTCAAGTCAAAGATCCAGGACAAGGAAGGAATTCCCCCAGACCAGCAGAGACTCATCTTTGCAGGAAAGCAGCTGGAAGATGGAAGGACCCTGAGTGACTACAACATCCAGAAAGAGTCAACTCTTCACTTGGTGTTGAGGCTGAGAGGTGGTATGCAGATCTTTGTCAAGACCCTTACTGGCAAGACCATCACTCTTGAGGTTGAGCCCAGTGACACCATCGAGAATGTCAAGTCAAAGATTCAAGACAAGGAAGGAATTCCCCCAGACCAGCAGAGACTCATCTTTGCAGGAAAGCAGCTGGAAGATGGAAGGACCCTGAGTGACTACAACATCCAGAAAGAGTCAACTCTTCACTTGGTGTTGAGGCTGAGGGGTGGTATGCAGATCTTTGTCAAGACCCTTACTGGCAAGACCATCACTCTTGAGGTTGAGCCCAGTGACACCATCGAGAATGTCAAGTCAAAGATCCAGGACAAGGAAGGAATTCCCCCAGACCAGCAGAGACTCATCTTTGCAGGAAAGCAGCTGGAAGATGGCAGGACCCTGAGTGACTACAACATCCAGAAAGAGTCAACTCTCCATTTGGTGTTGAGGCTGAGGGGTGGCCAGTGAATGGTGGTTGAACAATGAAGACTGAACTAAACATTTAAAAAAATTGAAAAACCCATTGTAACGAATGATGTGACAATTGTAAGGCTTGGTTTTAATAAAGCATTCTAAATTATTTGCTTTCGTCTTTCGATCTTCAAATACAATTTCGACTGATTCTTTTGAATGTTTCAAATATGAAAATGTTGGAGGGAAAAGTTCAACCGTCTGGTTGTCGATGGTTTGTGGTTAGGCCGACACAGGTCTTGACCACTTGGCTTTTATATGCTATCATTTTGGAAGATATTCAACACAAGTACGAGAAATATGGAATATAGAAGTGCAAGTGTTGCTATGGTGATAAATTCCATCCTCAATCCAAATTATAGCTAAATGTCCCCTATTGAGGAGTTTTTAAATGTGATCCCGTGATAAGAAAGGTTAGTTTCGTAAACTATAAGTATAATTCAATCAATCAAATACATTTCTATAGCGCTCTTCCTTCAAATTCAAGAGCGCTCATAATTGACATTATTCTAGATAAAGGCCACAAAGATACAAATCATGGAAACATAGAGAAGCACCGTGAAAGATAAAGATTCATGACACACAAATACAGGCTAGGAGGAACAGATACATGCACACACACATTTACACATACAGAGAGTGTCAGAGGAAAAGACAATAAAGCAAAACGAAAAGACAAACATATAATTTGGAAGAATGGAGGCCGTGCCTAGTTATTAACTCCGAGGGAGGTGGTGCTTGAGGGTGGATGAAAGGATGATGGATGGATGGCTAGAGGGATGAATAATGGCTGAATGGATGGATGGATGAAGCAAAAGATCGCTGGATGGATGGATGGAGTGGATGGATGGATGGATGAAGTGGATGGATGGATGAAGTGGATGGATGGATGAAGTGGATGGATGGATAAAGGATGGCTGGATGGATTAACTAAAAGAAGACTAAATGGATAAACTAAAAGTCGGATAAATGGATGAATGGATAGACTGAAATATGTATAGATAGATCATTTGAAAGGTAGATGAATGGATGAACTAAAAGAAAGACAGATGAGTGGCTGATAGATAGAGATGAAAGACAAGCAATGGTAGACTATGAAAGAGTGGAAAATTTAATCACTGAACATCTTATTTTGACCTTTCGATTAATTAAGAGTGGGTCACGTGCTGGTTGAGTATTAATTAGGCTGATGACACTTCATTAGATAGATTTTGCAATCTCATTACTATTCATTGATTGCTGATGATGCTGGTAAGAACTTTTTCTCTTTCCTGTCTCCATTCCGAATTAACTCCATTCCCCAACACACACACAAGCACCCACCTACACACACAAACACCCACCTACACACACATAAACACACACACACACATAAACCCCCCACACACACACACGCACAAACCCCCCTCCCCCTCCTCACACAAACACACAAACCCTTTCCCCAACACACACACACACACACACACACACACACACACACACACACACACACACACACACACACACACACACACACACACACACACACACACACACACACACACACACACACACACACACACACACACACACACACACACACACACACACACACACACACACACACACACACACACACACACACACACACACACACACACACACACAAACACACACATACACAAACACACTTTCTGTACGCCACCATTCAAATGAAGTGATTAAATGCATCGGTGCCTGAGGCGATGACTACGCATGTCTGCAGGTCAAACTAAAAGGAAACTTTTGTGCTGCCGTGGAAAAGGGATGTTCGTGTCATTAAGTTGTGTCCAAAATCAAAGGTTGGTTGTAAGGTGGGGAGGGGGGGGGAAGAAGGAGTGTCGTTATGGTGATGATGTTCAGGACGAAGATGAGAGTAATGATGATGATGGTGATGAGGATGAGGGTGATGATGATAATGATGATGGTGATGAGGATGATGGTGATGGTGATGAGGATGATGGTGATGGTGATGAGGATGATGGTGAGGAGGAGGATGGTGATTATGATGATGATGAGGATGATGGTGATGAGGATGATGGTGATGATGATGATATTCAGAAAAGGTTCAGCTTATTCTTGTGAAGGTTGCGAAGGACGTCTAACAGAGACGCCACCCCCTCCCATCCACTTCACTCATTGGGTGGAAAGAATTTGAATCCACCAATCACGTTGGACCTTTCACGCTCTGATGACTTTCTTATGTCTTCATTTTATGTGTGTGTATGTGTGTTTATGTGTTTATGTGTGTGTGTGTGTGTGTGTGTGTGTATGTGTGTATGTGTTCGTGTGTGTGCGTGTGTGTCTTGTGAGAGTACTTAAATAGTCTTTCAGTCCGCACCTGTTCCATCACTCATGACGAGCAATACTTCATCATCACTACTACTATCATCATCATCACTACTACTATCATCACCATCACTACTACTATCATCACCATCACTACTATCATTATCATCTTTATCAACACTACTAGTATCATCATTGCAACTATTATTATCATCTTCACTAGCATCATCATCATCATCATCATCATCTTTGTAGATTGGTTTGTAGTGAATTGATGCTGTCACTTCTGGAATAAGTTGTAGTTCTTCCCAGTTGTTGAGGATTTCTTGGATAACTTTCTTACTGCATGGAATAGAGGATTTGGGATGTGCTGTGGATGTGTTTTGAGTGTGTTGTGAGTGCTGTGGATGGGTTGAAGGGATGACAAGCTAACAACACCGACACAACACTAACCTTCTGAGTCGTTCCAACCAAAATATCGTCAAAATAAATAATAATAATAAATAAGAATATACTCTATATTTGATAAATACAAATAAAAATAAGTAATATAAATACTAATAAAAATATAAGCAACAACAAAAGGCTGTGGTAGTTGTGACAGGGTTGGAGTGTTTGTAGGTGGCTCTGACCACAAAACCACAGTAGCTGCAAATACTTTTTCTAACGCTAGCCTCTACAACAATTACTATGAACACCTCACATACTTGTACTACTAAAAAACCCATTTAAATTACTTACTTGAACT